>OVAN01007986.1:0-18835 GCA_900406275.1 Anastatica hierochuntica | reverse complement strand
GCCTAGAGGTTTGAGACTTAAATCAAACTTGACACAAATCTCTTATCAAAGTGTTGTTTCGATATTTACATCACGCTCAAGACTAAATCCTGGACGTCCTTACTTCCGGTGTACTCGTTCTAGACAGGTAAGAGACGATGTGTTAATCAGTTGAAGTTTACACAAGTAAGCGAGTACGTAACTTAAGTTTTCATTTGCAATCTTTAGCTCTCTGCCTATTTAGCTCAATCTCCTTATCGGCTCTTGGTGTATATTTCTTCTTCCATCTCACTGTCAAACTTGTCCTCTTGGCATTTCTCACCATGCATTTTCTTCTAACATCCTCTAACATGTCTAGAAGTGGTTTCCTCCTTGATTCTCTGACACTCCTATTGAAAGACTCCGATAAATTGTTGAGGTTGTCATTACAACAAGACCCCGATTTGAAGAATGCTCGAGACCAAGCAGTTGGTGCTGTTAATTGTAATGAGTCATAGGCACCTCTGTTATACTGTTTCACTGCTTCCATATTGTCTTCAAATTCTGCCTTCGTATAACTTCATGCTATCTTCCAAAACAAACGTTCAAGCTCAATATCCTTGTTTGTCTTTTTTCAATTTTCAAGGATATGTCGAGCGCACATTCTATGCTCAGCTCTAGGAAGCACACTATGAACTGCATTCAACAAACCCTATAACAAACAACAAGCAATCGGTCATCATTAGCTAACACATACGAAGTTACAAACATGAGAAAACTACTAAAACCAGAATGCATTGGCTAAATACATAAACACATAAAACCATAATGCATTAGCTAAATACATAAACACATAAAACCAGAATGCATTAGCTAAATACATAAAACCAGAGAATGCATAAATCATATGCAATATGTCATCACTAGCTAACACATACGAAATTACAAACATGAGAAAACACTAAAACCAGAATGCATATAATATATACCTTTTGCTTATCCGAGATTATTGTAATGTGCTCTCCATCTCTAAGGTCCAAATCTCTTTGCAAAAGTTCCACAAACCACAACCAATTTGGATTATCTTCCACTTCTACCACTGCCCAAGCAATAGGGAAGATCCTATTGTCACCATCTCTACCAACAACTGCTAACATTTGACCCTTTATGTCCCATTTCATGAAAGCAGCATCTAATCCGATTATTGGCCTACATGAAAGCTTCCATGATTCTCTCAATGCCTCTAAGCAAACATGTAGCCGATAGAATCTTTGCATGCTTCCTGGAACCGAACCCGGGATTGTCTCAATCTCCATAGTCGAATCCTTGTTAGAAGAGAGTACTTCTTCTTTGTAGTCCCATATACGAGCAAAGTGAGCTTCATGTGTGGTCTTCCTTTTATTTACAAGGAACCTCTTAGCTCTCTGACATTGGTAATCGCTGACAATCATGTTGTATTCCCTCTTAATCTCATCCACCATTTCTCGTGGTTTGATTTTAGGATTCACCCGTAGCCGTTCCTCATACAAATGAGCAATTGTTCCACTCTTAAGAAGCTTCGTGTAACCTGATCTTACACAATTATGCTCATTGATGTACACCTTAATCATCAATTTGTTTCTAGCCTTCTCAAAAGAGCAATACACCCTCCATGGACAGTTTTCTTCTTTCCACTTTGTGCATCTTTCACCAAGCCGATCATGAGACGATTTGTAAAGCTTGATGTCGTATTGTGTCTTCAGTGAGTACATTAGAAGTGATGTCTTGAATTCATCTGCGTTATTGAAAGTCTTCCTCAACGCTAACACCTCATCTGGAGCAACTCTTAATGGCATACCCTCTGTTTCGATATCAGAATCTGACAAAGGATCTGGGATAAAGTCATCATCCCACATATCTAACGCAACAGGTTCATTATCATCATTACCATCTTCGGCTTCACCTTCGTCTTCACGAGCAGCTTCTCCAAAGTGATCCTCCAAGTTCTCGAAAACTTCAACATCAATTAGTTCCTCTGTATTGTCATCTATTTCTTCGGCAATCTCTCTATACCCAGCCGTATCTTCGCAAATCGCTTTACAGTCATCTTCCTCTGGATCTACATGCTCTACCTTAACATCTCCACCAGATTCTGTGTTGTCTTCTTCGTTCCCACTGACAGCATCGACTACCTCTTCATCCCCACGAGCACCTTCACCATTTCCACTTGTCTCTTCGATCCTTTGACTCGCAGGTGCTCTTTTAGCCGTAATAGAAACCCTTGTTGATGGCTTCCTTCGAACTGGAAGCTTGCGTCTTCCTCTCGTCATTGATGGCGATGAAACAGAAAATCGATTTGGGGATAGAGAGAAAGGGAGAGAGAACTGAAAATTAGATTTAGGGTTCTTGATGTTCAATTTGGGGGAAAAGTTATTGACATAAATCACAGAGATTAAGCCTTAACGACAATCGTTAAGCACTAAACGTGGACTTTATTTTCTTTATTTATTTTTTTTGTCACGAAGAAAATTTTATTAGACTTCACGAATTGAAGCATCTTGAGCACAAAGAGCTCGATGCGCTAATGATTCTGCTAAAGTATTTGCAGATCGTGGAACAAAAGTAATTGAACACACAGAAAAAGAGGGAATTAGACTCCGAATATCAGAGAGAAGACCAACAATCTCAATGTGATCTTCCTGCCTGTTGATCAGATTGACCAACATCTGGGAATCAGAGTGTAAAAACACATCATTAATCCCTAACACGACAGCCTGGCTTAACGCCATCCACAGAGCCCAGGCTTCAGCTGCAAGACTTGAGGGTACTGCTTCCTTGTAGGAGATATACCTGGCAAGGATGGTATCGTTCGGAGCCCGATACAACCATCCCATACCACATTGACGAGTACCAGGATCCCAGGAGGCATCCACCCAACACCCATATGAAGAGGTGAAACTCAATGGAGCGACCGCATTCTCCGGGAACGGAGACGAAATATTCCTGGAGACCTTCAAGCTGGCAGCAGTAGCAGATTGCCACTCTCGAGCACCAACGATGGCACGATGAATAACCTCTGTAACAGAACAAAATTCTGTTTTAAAGAGTAACTGATTCCTAGCTTTCCAAAGTTGCCAGCATATCCAAGGGTATACGTCTACCATAGCTAAACCAGAAGGAGGCAATGCCTTAGAGGTCCGCATAGAAGATAAAAAAAGGGGGAGAGTAGGGGACCGTGGGAAGACAAGCATAGAAAGCGGAGACAGCTCCCACACTTGCTGGGCAAAAGGACATTGGAGGAGGACATGATCAACTGTCTTCGAAGCTCCGCATCTAGGACATGAAGCGTCCTCGATTACCCCTCGAGAGCATAATGCTGAGCGAACAGGTAAAGCATCCCACATAGCCTTCCAAAGAAACGTTTGGATCTTGGAGAGAGCTTTAAGCTTCCAGATATGCTTCAGCCAGTTAAACTCCTCAGGTGTCTGTACGATCCCTGAGGTAGTAAGGATAGCCAGTTAAACGTGAACTTTATTATGTCACAAATTTGCTAAGTCAACACAAGCTTCAGGAATTGATTTGCACACTTAAAAGTTCAGGATTAAATTCGCTAAAATCGAATAGATGGGGAATTAAACGGCCGTTTTCGCCATGTTTTCCACTATTTTTGTGTTAAAAACATGTATTATTATAAATGGTTTAATGTAATTTTTACTAATAGGGGTAAATATATTATAGGAGTATATAGTTTCTAGTTGATAACAAAATTCCAAATTAGGTATGTTTTTTTCGTTTATCAAAAAGAATTTTTTCTCTATAGCAAGCTTTAATGTGTACTAATGTCAAGGAATATTAGTTTTATATCTTGCAACTTAATTGTTATATATAAATTTGCTATTTTATTTTCGATGATTACTTTGAACTAGCAATTTGAATTAATATATAATCAATTACTATTGGTGTCTATCTTCACACCGAGTAAGTTGCCAAAGTCCACATTTTGCTCTTTAGTTCTCCATTATCATATTAATTTATAAATCTCTAATATTGTTAGATACCGTTATCTAATTTTTCTTCATTATTATTATTTTACATTTTTCCTCATTATATTATATGTATATTTAGCTTTCGCTGAATTTATCAAAAATGTAACGTGTTTCTTATTACTAGCAAAAAATGTAAATCAAGATGTAATATTAAGAGTTGACATCCAAATATTTCACTACTTATATAAACAACACATCCACCCTCCAAGACCTCACCAAGCAAATCTACATTTCCTCAAGACAAATAATATCCTTCCTCCAAGGTTAATGCTAAAACCATATTAACACATTAACAAGCAACTTATCTCTTTTTCTACATTCCTAAAACAATGTTTCTTGTTAGCATTTGCAGGCAACTAATTCAATTTCAAGAATCATGGCGAAGAGTACTAACTCGCCGGACGAAGGAGGGTCCGACGCAAGAAACACATCAGATGATGAGACGACGAAGACATACGCTCGTCATAGAGTTGCACTTCCTCCAAAAGAGGGTTTGCTAAAGGAGTTCAAATCTAGGGTTCAAGAAACATTCTTTCACGATGCTCCTCTTCGCGATTTTAAGGACCAAACCACATCTAAGAAAGTGTTGCTCGGGATCCAAGCTGTCTTCCCTATGGTTGGTTGGGTCAGAGAGTACAATCTCAACAAACTTAGAGGGGATATTATTTCCGGTCTCACCATTGCTAGTCTTTGCATCCCTCAGGTACACTCAATGCTTTGGTTTTCTTTTCTTTTTTATTACTCGCAGTCTTTCAGGACACGACCAGACCAGGTAAGATACTCATCAAAGTGAACCAACAACTGTTTCAGCTCGAACCCATGACATCCCTTTTAATTAGAGGGGCTTTGGTTTTTTAAGTAACATTTTATGTACTTTTTGTGTCCACTTCTCGAATCTAAATATCTCATGTGTATGTTTCATGGGTGATAGGATATTGGATATGCAAAGCTCGCGAATCTTGATCCAAAATACGGACTTTGTGAGTCTTGATAAACGATAATTTTCGATTTAGTTGTGTAGATGATTCATATCTCTATGCAAGGAAATAATCATTTGATAATACTTTGTAACATCCACAAAAATATTTGTGTATACTAAAACGTTAATGCATGGCTTTGTATGCAGACTCAAGCTTTGTGCCACCATTGGTTTACGCTGGCATGGGAAGTTCTAGAGATATTGCGATAGGACCAGTGGCTGTGGTGTCTCTTCTTCTAGGCACATTGTGCCAGGCAGTGGTCGATCCGAATGATAATCCTTCTGAATATCTCCGCCTTGCCTTCACCGCCACTTTCTTTGCCGGCGTTTTCGAAGCTGGCCTCGGTTTTCTCCGGTTAGGATTCTTGATAGACTTTTTGTCTCACGCGGCAGTGGTTGGTTTCATGGGAGGAGCAGCCATAACTATTGCTCTTCAACAACTTAAGGGCTTTCTTGGCATCAAGAAGTTCACCAAGAACACTGATATTGTTTCCGTTATGCAATCAGTTTTCGCAGCCGCGCGTCACGGGGTTCCAATTCATACTCTATATTTTTCTTTTACCACCTTCCTCAATACTAACCAAAACAAATTCACATCTCATTTGTTTTTGTTTTTTTTTCATGATTCTTGTAGTGGAATTGGCAAACTATAGTCATTGGTGCTAGCTTCTTGACCTTTCTTCTAGTCTGCAAATACATTGTAACCTTTTCTTATATCTTAGTCTTAAGTAAAATATGATTGCATATTTGTTATCTTATAATTAACCTCCAATATGAATATTGACTAAACAGGGTAAAAAGAACAAGAAGTACTTTTGGGTTCCGGCGATTGCTCCTCTCATTTCAGTCATTGTCTCCACTTTCTTTGTGTTCATTACTCGTGCAGACAAACAGGGAGTCCAAATTGTAAGCTCACACACATATGAATCATAAACTTATAATATCATTGATGAACATATAAAGTTTATAGTCTAGTCCTTATTAGTATTTTATAATTTGGTTTAGTTCATTGATATTTCATAGATTGTTTTGTTTACCAAGTTGTTTCTTTTTGTCATAACCTATGAAGGTGAGGCATATAGATCAAGGAATCAATCCGATTTCGGCTAGTAAGCTTTACTTTTCGGGAAAATACTTTACAGAAGGAATCCGAATTGGAGCAGTTGCTGGTATGGTCGCCCTTACGGTAAGTCATGCACACATAAAAATGCTCAAAACATTAGTTATTTTCTACTCTCATACGCCATTTTTCGTCGTGATCATTTGTTTTTATTATTCTTTAGGAAGCCGTAGCAATTGCAAGAACGTTTGCCGCAATGAAAGACTATCAAATCGATGGCAACAAAGAGATGATCGCATTAGGTACAATGAACGTCGTCGGTTCACTCACTTCATGTTACATTGCCACAGGTATGTTGCCAACAAACACTAAATTTATATGTTTACTCTCTAACTTGCGATGTCGAGTAGTGCTAACAAAGTTTATGGGCTTCCAACTCAAAACCAATTGGTTCTTAAAATAAAATGGCAGGTTCATTTTCGAGGTCTGCCGTGAACTACATGGCAGGATGCCACACAGCGGTTTCAAACATTGTGATGGCCATAGTGGTAGCTTTAACGTTAGAGTTCATCACACCGCTCTTCAAGTACACCCCTAATGCAATCCTCGCAGCCATCATTATATCCGCGGTCCTAGGCCTTATCGACATTGATGCAGCTGTCCTCATATGGAAGATCGATAAACTCGACTTTGCGGCTTGCATGGGAGCTTTCTTTGGAGTCGTCTTTGTGTCAGTCGAGATTGGTCTCTTGATAGCCGTAAGATTGCTTTATATATACATGAGTGAACTTTATATTACACCAGATAATGTCCGTGTTTAGGTTTTAAAATTGAAATCCACCGTAAATTTAAAATGTAGATAAAAATCATGGTTAGTTATTTGAAAATTATGAATTACAACCAATATCATCCAAATTAATCTAAGATTTTTAATATCACGTGAAATAAAGTTTTTAATTAAATATTATAAGTTTATCATGTTTACATACATAATAATTAATATTGAATATTTGAATAGAAATAAAATATTTAATATTCAACTTTCAATGTTTAATGGAAATACAAAATTTACTTATTTTTGTAAAATAGAAATTTTGTTTACACGGAATTAGAAATTTTAAATACTTGACACATGTCAATAATCCGATCGATTACTGACACGTGTTGAAATCATGTGAGTTATAATTTGACGGCGTGTCAAATTTACGTTGAAAGCGTTCCGCTATAAGAAAGTTTGTTTAATATGTAAAGCTTATTTTATGTGGTAAAACTATTTTATATATAGGTGGTGATATCGTTTGCGAAGATTCTGTTGCAAGTGACGAGACCAAGAACTGCGATTCTTGGGAAGCTTCCAAGGACTAATGTGTATCGAAACACTCTACAATATCCAGAGGCTACTAAGATTCCAGGTGTTTTGATCATTCGTGTTGACTCCGCCATCTATTTTTCCAACTCCAACTATGTCCGAGAAAGGTAATTAATTACCGTTATATCTTCAAAAATTAATATTGTTGGGACGAAAATATTTTATTAACTAAAAAGTTATTAATTTATTGAGAGAGTTTTGTGCTAAAATATTCAATAGAAAAATTATTAATTTATCGATATATTAATTTATCGAGTATTAATTTATAAATGTTATATTGCATATTTAGACACATTTTCATGATGCAAATTTATTATTTGGGTCTTTTTAGTTCATATGATTATTGATAAATATAATTAAAGCGGGGATATGATTCAAATTAAATTGGATCGATAGTAAATGTTTTCTAGAATATAAAAACAATTAAACTCATTAGTAGACAAGAAAACATAATACAAGATACCTTTTTATTTATTTTTTTTGGTCAAAAATATGTATTATTGTTCGGGTTTAGGCTCCGATAGTGACAAATAAATAATAGCGAAAAAATAATAATAATATTAGTAATCAAGTGTTGCTAGTTTAACCGGAAAAAAACTCATAGCAAAGTTGTAGAACTCATAAGTTCGAAAAGTACTTAGAACGAGATCATATAACATGCTCTAGTCCCGAATCTGGAAAGATTACTGGCCTTGCCACAAAATCTCCTAGTTAAATAATCAACAGCACTAGTACAAACTATTATACATTACTACATAGTTTAAACAATTTATAATCCATTAATTAATCATAGGGAAAATTAAATGAGATGGATTAATTCACTTTGACAAAACCATCTAGTCATTATGTTATCTAAAGAAGTGATGGAATAAAAATAAATTTGCATGGTTGCAGGATATTAAGATGGTTGCGAGAAGAGGAAGAAAATGCTAATGCAGCTGACATGCCGGCAATCAAGTATCTAATTGTTGAGATGTCACGTAAGATTAATATTCTACATCTGTATTGATTATATCTCCTTTAACAATATTTTATTTAATTATTGTGTAACTAAATATAGGAGTTTATAATTTAGCTAGGAGTATCAAATATTTTGTAGGTTTTTTTATACTAATAGAAAAAACTGTTATAGCCACGTTTTAGCCACGAAAAAACGTGGTTATGACCGTGATCTTTTTTTTTGTGGCTAAATCGTGATAAAATCATTTATATATCCACGGTTAGCCATAAAAAAAAGTTATGATCCTATAGCCACCATTTTGTTACGAAATCTATCGTGATTATAACACTTTATTTTACTCTATATATCCGATCGATGGTTTATATTTGTAATATGTGAGCAGCGGTTACTGATATCGATACTAGTGGTATTCACTCCCTAGAAGAACTTCACAAGAGTCTCGAGAAGAAACATATCCAGGTAATTTTCTCGTTTTACTAACTCATTGGTTAAAATTAGCTTAGTTATCAAAAATCAATTATTTTAATTTGGCTATATTTTCTTAATACTAGATTTTAAATAATTTTTAATAAAGTAAAAAAAAATATAAAAAGAATGTCGATGACATAGCAATAAAACAATTTGAACGGATTTAATAATTTCTTTTTAGAATGTTAACCGAGATATTAAGGGGGAAAAATACTACCTTTTTTTCAATATTTTAAGTAGGTAGTGCATGAGTATATGGAATTTCTACAGTAAAACTACATCTTTACTAGTGTTGTATGTACTAAATTATATAATTAATAAGATAATGTGCTAGAGCTTTGTGATATAGTACTTAATATGTGATCATATTGAGACGATGTGAACAATTAATCTGATACAATAATTTGACTTGAAAATAAATAGTTGATTCTAGCAAATCCGGGACCAGTGGTGACTGAAAAGCTTCATGCTTCGAAGTTGGCTGATGAGATCGGTGAGGAAAACATATTCCTTAGTGTCGGCGATGCGGTTGCAGTTTGTTCTCCAAAATTGGCTGAGCATCAAGCTTAATATCTATTCATATACACATATTCATAACATATGTGTGTATATATGAGATGGACTGATTTAATAAGAGCTATGATAATTTTTTGAGATGATATGATGCATGTGTAATATATATGATTGTTGAGTTTGATACATGTGGATCAAGGTCCAACTTTTCTCTCTTTATCAAGTTAATTTCTCTCGTGATTTGAGTGTTTATATGAATTGATGAATAAATTGTACTTCATACTTGTGTAAACATTTGTGTTGAAACACATTTTTTTTTCTTCCTTTTATATGTGTCCTACCTTTTTTTCATGTGAGAATCTGTCTTAATATAGTTTCAAATATTAAACCCTATTTTTTCCATCAAATTACTTTTCTCCTCTACTAACTCATTTTAAAACGGTCGAATTATATTTCGGTTCATTGATTTTTTTCCGTACTCGATATTTTATACTGTTGACTTATTTTTTCCACTGATTTAGAGCATGAACAACGGGTAGAGACTCACCAAGTCTCTCAAAAACAAATAAAATAATATCTATGAACTTTTCTTTCTTTTTTAAAATAAATGAACCAATAGTTAACAACCATGTGTCTGTGTGAGTCTCTTAGAAATCTCTCGAAGTTCCTTAACGAAGAAACGGTCTCTACTCTCTCTCACATTTTATCCATTTTTTGATTATTTTATTAGTAAGAGACTATGGTAGAGACTACCAATAAACATGGTCTTATATTCTTATAGTAAAACAATAGACTTATATTTTAGTTGATTGAATTATTACAGTGAACTTTTTTGACCTACTTATTTATTATAATATTTAATTTAAATAATTAAATAAAATTATATATATTTGTTTGCAATCTAAAATAAACGAAAAATTATTTAGGTTTAAAGTTTGGAAATATCATTCATCTAAAATATTGACTAAATGAAACGAAAAGCTTAATTAAATCATAAAAATGTAAAAACAATTCTTCCTTTAAAATTTAACCATTATTCTAAAATAATTAAATTGAAATTATATTATATAATTTAATTTAAAAATTATATTAACGACCAGGATGTAACAAACAATAGATCCTAATCCATGTAAAAAGAAAATTTACAATATAATCTGAAATTTTTATAAACTTAAAAATTAATAGATTTATAAAAATATTGAAAACCTTTTCTCAGTTTTACTTCACTAAAATTAACTAAGTATTGAATTGTCATTTATTTAAAAAAAGTGGTATTTTAATAAATAAGTTCTTACCATATAACCTAAACCTAATTGTTAGACAAAAGAACTCTCAGCCTAATTAACCGTACTGAGCTAGCTCAAACACAAGTATATATCTATTTTTTTTAGAGAGATAAGACACACAAACTACTAAACCAAATAAAGATTTCACGATAATAAAAATATGTCTTCATATCATAACCAATAGAAACATCCAATTACATAGAAGAAATATTTGAAAAAGAGAAAAAAACAGAGAAGTTAAAATTAATGGGAAAGGGTTGAAATGTAAACAATTGAAGAAACCATAATAACGAATAGGGTCACAGTTGGAACTGGGAGTTTGTTAGTGCCAAACTTTGAGGGAGGCGGAAGTCATCGTTGGTGAATCGGATAATGGTGGCGAAGTTGTTGGAGACTCGGATAAAGATGACGAAGTCGTGAGAATCTATCTTAATATAGTTTCACATATTAAATACTAGATATTATGAATAATTAGTTATAACAAATGAAACTAAATATGTAAAAATTTTGCACATCAAACCTCACCTTATACAATACAATTTAAACATGATTTGAATCTACCAAACATATCAGATATTATACACATCACACTCATCTTTGTTAATCATATTTTTATATTATTAGTTCCCATTTTTTTATAATGTGACTGGCGAACAGCTAGACATTGTTCATAAACGTTTATGAAGGTAAATACATTCATGTTTAATTATTTTTTAGATAAGATTGATTAACATTAATAAGATTAACTCAATGCCAAACGAAATTATGACCTAAACAATTACTATAAGGGAGATTTCGATAAATACTCCAAATGTTATGAGAAATTTGAAAACTATACTCAATTTTATGCTATTTTAAAAATTAGTTCTTTGTATTGAATTTTTTCATAATATATTTATTTAAGTTAACGAAAATATGTAATTAATATTTTATAGTAATTATTATTAAAAGTTTTTAATAAGTTCCAAAATCGTAAAAAATATTGTTGATAATGTATAGTTTAAATCTATAATTTATCCAAAAATAAGAAACTAAAAATTATATAATTTATAAAATAATAGTTTCTCTTTTTCATATTTCTGATAGACATATTTACTCTATGTCGATTTATTAATAAACTCGACTTTTTGAATTTTTAGAAGTAAAATATGTTCATATGATTTATTTTGAAGTTGGAGCATAATGAAAACTTGTCAAATAGTTCCTGGAAAATTCAGTAGTGCTTAAGAAATTTAAGTGACTGTGGATGTAAGAGGGGGAATGAAGAGTCTATCACTTAGTGTAACTTTTGAGATTAAGGACATGCTATGCATTTTGTGAAGTAGTTGTTCTTGGAGTTGAGAAAATTTATCCAACAATTCACAACTTTTTGTGACATCGTAGTCTTCTAGTTTGATAAATAGTATTTCTAATTTAAACCATTTTTCGCTTTGCTTTTTTTGTGACGTTTACAATTAACTGAATTTTTTTTACAAAACTTTTTTTGGTTTATATATGTTTTGTTGACTAATAGTCTTCAAGATTGAGTCACCTTCTCATAAAACTACGGAAATTATTAATGGTTTTAAGAAATTTCCATTACATAGACATCTTACGAGTCATGAAAGATTGCGTTTAATGTAATCAAGGATCATCGATATCAATCCTACATTGCTCACAATTATCTTTAATGGTTGTGCACTAGCATTGAGGAGGAACCCCACCTAACTATTATAAGAGGCTACTCTATCACCTCTGTTTTTTAAGTTTGTACAGAATGTTCTGTTCTTCTTTATCAGCTTTATATTCAAGTCTCTTATTTTCTGTGTATCAGATTTGAACTTTTGTCTTTTCCTATTCAAACTTTGACATTTTATGGACTTGATTGATACAAATTTAGTTTTACAAAAAAATCCTCAAGTCTCAAGTACAATGCAAGTCAAGGCTTATCGAGCACTCGATAAAATTGTCTCGAAACGTCTCATCAACAAAAATATTCTCTAGTGATACAATTCGAGTTTTAGGTTTGTGATTGTTGTGACTTTTGAACATATTTCAGTTTGCCAATAAAATGATTTAAAATTATAAACGCTATCCAAAATTTTTCTCTCTCATTTATATTCACATATTAAATTACATGGGAAAGTAAAATAACAATTACTCAAAAGAGCTCTTTTAAATAAGGAAAAAAATCTTAAACACAAAAATGAGAAACCGAAACCAACATCTTCATGCTTCTACTTCAATTAGGCTCTACCCTTGCCCTTTTCTTTGCCTTTGTTGTTAGAACCAAATTGCTTGCCTGAATTGAATGGCTTGCACACATCACTATTAACCATCATCACATGATTCAATGACGAAAAACTTGCATAAGAGGGAAAGAGAAATGACTCACTTCTTTAGAGCCACCTGATGATTAATTGACCTCCAGACTTGGGGCTCTGGTTAGCATTCATAGGAGTCTTTCCACCCTTTTTAGCTAGGTGTGATGTTGTCGTGTGTCCACCTTTCTTCTTTTCTCCTATAACAAAGACATTAAGTTTGTAAGCCATATAGTATGTAGTTTGTTCTTGTCCCTCTTCGGAAATGTGCCCCTCATAATTCTGATTATTTGTTCTACTTTACAAAATTAATATGTTCAAACGTTCTTCAAGAACAAGACTAGAAATCTACAATAAGGTAAGAATTTATCATCTTTTCACCTATGGAGTAGAAGTTGCTGTTGGTGCTGGATTTGCCTTCTCTACTGAGAAAGGTGTTTTGGATGCAATTTCATTGGCCCTCTACTTGTTCACTGGCTGAGGCTTTTAACAAATCACATGAACATAGTTTATTTGTTTAAAGTCAATTTTTGAATTGCCGACATATATTTCACTTATGTTTATTTACTTTTTTTCCTTATCTATTCATTTTAAAACTTTCCATGTTTTAGTTGGTTGATTTATAACATAATCAATATTTTAAAAAATTAATTTATTTTTTTATTTAATGATTTATATGTTTTAGTTGGTTGATTTATAACATAATCAATATTTTAAAAAATTAATTTATTTTTTTGTTTAATGATTTAATAATTTTCTGCAGATTTGTTTATTCTTCATAAGCTTATTTTTTTACGTTGATTTATTAATAAGGCATATTTTTTTAAACTACCGTCATCTAATTCTTTTCCTTCAACTTATTTTCTTTCCCATTGAATTATATTAAAACATTCAATTGTTTTTTGTAACTTTATATTGTTTACTTTTTTTGTTTGTCAATTTATTCTTTTTCCCGCCAATAATTATATTGACTTATATTTATTTTCCATCACTTTTTTTGTTCATAAACTTGATTTTAGGATTTGTCGACTTATATTTCTTTTCCGTTGAATTATTTATTTTCTATTCACTTACAGCAAAATAGTAAACTTATATTTTAGTTGATTGAAATAAAATTATATATATATATATATATTTGTAATATAAAATAAAATGAAAATATTTTTGTATTTATTGTTAAATGTGAAAAGATCTTTATATTGAATTTTCATTTTTTAAAAATGAGTATTCTCATAAATTAAAAAAATAGAGGTATAGATCTACTTGTTTTAGGGAGATTAAAAAAACAAAACTACTAAACCAAATAAAGATTCCACGAAAATAAAAAAATATGTCTTCATATCATAACCAATAGAAACATCCAATTACGTAGAAGAAATATTTGAAAAGGAAAAAAAAACAGAAAAGTTAAAATTAATGGAAAAAGACTGAAATGTAAACCATAAAAGAAACCATAACAGAGGTCACGGTTGGGACTAAGAGTTTGTTAGTGCCTGACTTTGAAGGAGACGGAGCCGTCATCGTCGGTGAATCGGGTAATGGTGGCGAAGTTGTTGGAGACTCGGATAAAGATGGCGAAGTTGTTGGTGTAGCTGCCGATGAGGAAGCTGAATCCAAAAAAAAATCACATTTAAACTAATTAATTAATATTGAAATAAAATCTAGTAACTAAAAAATCTAGTAAATAAAATGAAAAAAAGAATATAGTATTTAAACTAACATATTGATTTGAAATCTAATATCTAGTTAACAAAGTGAGATCCAACAACTAAAAAAATATAGTAACTTATACACAAAATCTAATGTTGTTATATTTATATCTAAAATAAAACTAAATAATGAAATTTGAATTAATAAAAATGCAATGCGACTACAAAATTTTGTCATTTTAAAGATCCTTAGATATAGATGAAATAGATCACTGGATTTACAAGAAAAGTTAATAAATCAGCTAAAATAATAGGTGAGATATACACTAAGCCTTTCATTGTAAATTTTTTTTTTTTTCGCCACATCGTAAATTTTTCATGAGGTACGTAATGTGTAATTTAACAAAGAAAAATAAAAGAAAATGGGATCAAATCATCAAAATATGAAACTAAATAATAATTCAACACGTACCAGGAGTTGATGCAACAGGAGACGATGCGCCTGTGTGGTGCAACATAGCTGCCAGAGGAAAAATTATATCATTTCAAAACGTTATAAAAAACATATGCAAATATAAAACCCTAAATTAGTAATGAGATAAGAAAAATTTAAAAGGGCTAATAAGAACCGCAATGAGGAGCAGCAATAGGGAGTTTGCAAGTTGTGGGCATAGCAAGAGCTCTAGTGTTATTCAATGCAATCCCCATATCTTTGCTACTTTCCAAACCGACACAAATGCACTGCGGATTATATTCTAGGACAGTTTCTATCGCGTCGCAACACGCCTTCTCTGGCACCGTATCATTCGATGGGACGCTAAGGTACGAGAGACAATCCATCAAACTAAATATAATGGACGAGCAATCCGAATTTGACGGTCCCGGTGCGGGAGTTGCTACTGGAGGATGTGATTTGTTACGGGCATGGATTGGTGCAAACGATGATGACAACAATAGTAACATGATTGAAAGAACGAAAGATTGCTTCATTATTGCTATCTTTTTTCTCTTTGAAGCTCTTCGTGTTTATTGTTTTGATTTTGGATATTTTGTGAAAAAGAGTATGACGAGGTTTGTTTATATAGAAGTAAGGAGTAATCATGAGATAATAATAATTTGTTTAAAAATAGAATTCGAATTTTGAATTTATCTTTATTCCTTAGAATCAGAGTGGTTGAAGATTTTGTTGAATAGGTTTTATTTACTTTGATATTATTTTTGTTAAAGAAAATCCTGTTTAGTTTGTATTATATTATTTTTTTTTTAAAATCGTTATTTAATTTGTTAAATACGTATACTTTATGAATTATATAGTTAAAATGACAATTTATTTTGTTTATATGGCTTAACTCGGATTCAATAAAACGTCAAAAATTATGTAAATTACGGTTAACCAGAGCTTTTGCTACCATGGTTTGGTCGTGGAAATCAAACCCGTTAATCAAACAACACTATCCCGATTTAGTTTTTACGGCTCAAACTATTCATTTAGTTACGGTTCAGAAACGATTTAGTCTGGGTTGTTATCTTTATGTGTTGTTTGTTTAGTTTTCTATTTTTTATTTTTATTTTCTTTCTTTTTGTTACCAGTTATCTCTGTATCTTCTGTTAAAAACAAAAAACTCCATAAATATGAAAACCGTTTATCAAAAAAAAAAAACTATTCATTCACGAAAAAATTGGCACGATGCTTTGAAGACTTTTAAATTATTATACAGCTTCTACAACAACTTTTTCCAACGATTAATTTTAAAACCTTCACACTTTAATCTCCTTCTTTTTCTCAACATTCTCAACTTGTTGACCGTTTCTATTTTACTCTCACAATTTTTGTTTTCCCTACAGTTAGATTTTAGTGGATTTACTATTTTTCTCATTTTTAATTCTATTTTCTTTCTCCAAATAATAAGTTAATATGACACAATCAAAACAAAATACGAATGATTATTTCAAATTGGATTATATTGTAACAAAGATATAACTTTAGCTTTTAATAATCGGTTGTTAGTTAACCAAAACCATATAGTTGATTACTATTAATTAAATTATATTTTCATTAATTAATAAAACAAAGTCTATGGTATAAATTAGAAATTTGTGATCTAAATTTATATATGAAGTTAGTATATTAGTCAAATTGCACCCGATTGTATCATAAAAACTTTAAAAATCAAAATCTATAAAATATTAAACTACTATTTTTATAAAAATCACTAAAACATTCTAAATACAATGATATAATGTGTTAATTATTAAACTTGCAAATCTTACCCGTGTTATGATTTCAATATGTTTTCCGCTAGTTTCATGGTTTTTGAATTTTTTCTATGCTTTTTCACGCGAAAAATAAATTTATTTATACCACTATTTATAAGTCAAAATAACAAGACGAAAAAATCTAGTAACTAGACTAACAAAATGAAAAATTTTAGTATATAATCTGACAGCTACAACCACAACCTAAAGTTTATAGTCAAAATTCTTACCAATCAGCCTCTAGAGAAATGTTTGGAGAGAATATATATCTTATTAAAAGGAAAGACATAAATCTTTTTATGTGTGATTTTTTAAAGTGAACATATTTTAAAATTTTTATTAAATGTATCTAATAAATTAAAATAACTATAATTATTCATTTACATATTCCAACAAACATATTAGAATATTAGAATATTCTAATATGTTTGTTGGAATATGTAAATGAAACAATTTGAAACAAGAGGTAAATTATTTTAAATCATTATCTAAATCATTTTAAATTATCTTAAATATTGAATTTTTTTATCAAGAACAAATTATTTAAAATCGCTATAATACCATACTATTTTTTGGGTCTAAAACTAGCATACTAGCTTTGTCAATGAGATCTTGTATATATCTAACTACGCAATTATAAGTATTTCATATTTATTATTAAAAGGTATATTTTTCAAAAAGTGTTGTAGTATCACAACATATTTTCAAATTGGACATAAACTATGTTTTGACAAAAACATAAAATAACTAAATTAATTTTTTTTTTCTTCGCCAAAATAACTAAATTAATAATCACAACTACTATACATTTTTGTTATCAATCTCATTTTATTGACGTTAAAGGTAATAATCAAATTATCTACATCTAAAAATATAAAAATCTATAGCAAAGATACAAAGTATTTTTTTTATCAATCAAGTCCCTTGAATAATCCGTTTGTTAAAAACACGAACAATCTTCGCACGAATTCTTAAAAAAGAAATTTTGAAAACGGATAAATGTTGATAAATGAGTATTTGTAACTGAGATGCATATCGAATAGATTTTATAGAGAAAAAGCAAATCATACATAATATATCAAACGGAGTCCCCAATATTAGAACAAATTATTGACTAGTAAGTTAAAATGTTTTACGATAAACAAACAAATTGTGTCGTCTCATTAACCGTTTTACAAATAAAATAAATATCTTCTATCAACTAGAAGTCTACAAATAGAATAAAAGTAAAAGACGTCTCTTTATATAGAAGTAGTAACGATCGGCGAGAAAGATAATAATTGTTTAAAAAAATCATTTTGAACTAATCTTATTCCTGAAAGTCAAGGTGGTTGAAGATTACGTTGAAGAGGTTTTATTTAGTTTGTTATTATCTTTTTCTTTTAAAAAATGGTTATTTAGTTTTTTATTTGATTCCACATAATTGGAGCGGTATGTTGCCGGGATAAAAATACTTTTCTTTATTGATGCCGTCATTAACTCAGTTGGAATAAAAGGCCCAAAACCAGAGCTTTGCTACTATGGGTTGGTGGTCGAAATCGAACAAGTTAATCAACCAAACTATCTCGGTTTAGTTTTTATGGTTCCCACACATTTATTCGGGATGATTGACAATTGTTTAATGTTTCTATTATGTTTCTACTTTTTTTCTTTTTTGACAGAAATATTATGTTTCTACTTTAAAGGGATGATTGCCAATTAGATTTTAAAAATTTTCAGAACCTTTTAAAAAGTAAAGTCATATTTGTAAGTTTTAAAAATCCTAAAATTCTTCATAAAAATTTCATAATTGTTTCTTCACATTTTAAAATTTAGATTTTTCAAGGTTTAAAAAAAAATTTTCACTTAAATATTCCAATCATGTTTTTAGATTTTAAGTTCTCCTTAAAAAACAAAAAAACTAGTTTTTGTTGGATTCTCATTATTTCTGTTCAAAAACCAAAAACTAGTTAATCTCATTTCCAAAAGGGAGACTTACAAAAATACACCTTTGTATTGTCTGTTTTTCAAA
>OVAN01007985.1:0-18837 GCA_900406275.1 Anastatica hierochuntica | reverse complement strand
AACTTAATGTTAATCAACGACACTTTGTATTCGATTAGGTTTTTTATTTTTCTTAGAAAAATCCGACGTAAAAGAAATAGGGAAATACGGAAAAACAAAGATTTGCATATCTTTTCCAAATATTTACTAACTGCACTTCCCTTATTTTCGGAGATATGATCGACTTTATCCGTAGAATCAAGCTTCAACTTTGTGTAGAAGTTAGAAAATATGTTTGAGAAATTATTTTGCTTTTAGTAGAGAATTTAGTAATTTTAGATTATTGATTCTAAAATATTTAGATCAATATTGTAAGAGTGGACTTCCTATTATAAAATTTTGCAACCGGCTTTGAATTCTATAGAGAAAGCATTCCGCAAAATTAGAATTCTATTGAATATTTAGATTTGGCTTTTTAAAAACGTAGAATGCTTAACAAGGTTTGTATTTCCGATTCCACTAGGCCGTTTTTTGGTAGAGGCTAACATCTCCTTTTAGTAGAACAAAATTTTAAATACTTGTTTAAAATTTTTAAAACAAAAATAAAAATACAAGTATGTTGATATGAGTATTTGTTTCACCTTTCCTATTTTTACATTTTTTTGACTTGTAAAACTATTTTCTTATAATAATTTTAGTAAATGAATGGGCAATAAAGTAAAAAAGGTACAAATATGGTTTTATCCTATTGGGACAATAGTATCGATTTTTCGTTCTATTGAAGCAATTTTCTCTATAAATTTTTCATTTTCAACATGACGAACACCTAAATGCTTTCCAGAATCTACTAAAATGAAATAGAGAAACTAATTCATATATATAAATCCGCGCGATCTAACAAAATGACAAGATCTCTTAGTTTTGTGTAAAGAGGTTCTTAATCTTTAATAACGATGAGGTTATGCCTTATATATAATGACATAAACTCTAAGTACTTTACGTAATTACAAACTAATCACTAACTAATAACTTATTACACAAGGAAGAAATATGTAATTACAAAAGTAACCTAATATCTCAAACGACGTTTTGCCTTGAAGAAGTGTCGTAGATGTACGATTGATCAAATAACCCGTTGTAGGAATGCAATGTCCCCAAAATTCGATAGGTAGATGAGCTTGGAAGCGTAGAGATCGGGCCACATTTAAAATGTAATGATGTTTCCGTTCCACTCGTCTATTTTGCTGTGGTGTTCCAACACAAGATGTCTCATGAATAATGCCTTTGTCACAAAATTTTTTTTGAAGACACACAAACTCAGACCCGTTATCACTTCGTATCTTTTTCACCTTCCGTTCGAACTGCCTTTCGACCAAAGAAATAAAATTTCGAAGTGTTTACGAAGTTTCTATCTTGTTTGGCATAAGATAGATCCAAAGATCTCTCGTATAATCATCTACAATCGTAAGAAAATAACGTGATCCACACGTGGATATAGTCTGATACGAATCCCATAGATTGCAATGCACTAATTCAAAACCTCTGTTGTTTTATTAATACTAATAGAAAAAGAATCTCTTGATTGTTTTGCACAAATACAAACATCACAAAACTTCGAATCAAAAGTAGAACTAATACTAGTAAGCGGTAAATGCATCATCTCCATTGCTTTTGAGGATGCGTGTCTGAGGCGACGGTGCCAAACATCTTCTCCAAACCTAGCCAAGTTTTGCGTCGTTGTCGCAACTATCACTCCTCTAAAGAAAAAGAGACAATTGACATGTTCACCCGCTCTAATTAGGGTCTGCGTGATGCAGTCCTGCATCACACAAAGTCGATCAGACATCTGAACAATACAGTGACTATCACGAGCTACTTGAGATACTGAAATCAGATGACAATCAAAGCCTTCAACAAAAAACACATCCAACAATCACAAAGAAGGTCTTAGGCTAACCATTCCTCATTTATCTGCATACGCAAAACGACCATCAGGGAGCTTAATGCGCATAGGAGACATAATGCGAACATTCAAAAGATACGCTAATGTACGAGTCATATGATTCGATGCACTAGAATCAATTATCCAAGATTCAAGGAAGAAGTTACCTGAAAAGTCGCTCATTATTCATAGGAGTTCTTTTATTCAACATACTAATGAGAGTAAGCCATTACTGATCACTCAAACCCGTAAAACCTTGTCGATCTGCCTCTATTATTGTGGTGTTTGCAATAGCCACAGACCCGACACCACAACCTAATTCGCTATTGGCTACTCAGCAAGACGAACAAACGATGGTTGAGAAAGTGGTACACGATCTGCCACCGCCGTATGTGAGGAGTCTCTACGTTCAGGTTGAGTGTTCTAAAGTGTCAGCCTTGGTCTTCCACCCCATCAGATGGGATATCCAATCTTCCGGAAACAGTTATGTGCGACATGGCCTTTTCTACCGCACAGAGTACACAGTTCTGATGGATCACGAAGCTTAGACTGTGATTTATATCGTGAAGATGATGGAGCAGACGAGAGAGATTGAGTTCCAAATTGGATCACGAAACTAACACCCTCATTTCTCTCTTCAATCCTGCGACCAACCTTCTTTGAATATTCATCTTGAACCACCACTTGATAAGCTTCCTCCAAAGAAGGCAGAGAATCGCGAGATAGCAAAGAGGATTTCACTGATCCAAACACAGATTCAACTAACCCCATCAAAAATTGATGAAGCTTATCTTCTTATCGTTCTCTTTCAATCTCCTCCGGTGTTCTAGCATGCTGAAAACCAGCCATAGAAGTCCAAATCTTCGTCAATCTTCCATAGTAAATCTCCACTGCCAAACCTCTCTGATGACAATTTGCAAGTTCTATTTTAATTCTCTACACACGTTGGCCATTTTTGACAGAGAATCTCTTTTGTATGTGAGTCCATAAGTCAAAAGCAATCTCGTGATGCGATAAGGAGCTACTCAACTCTGGTGATAACGTGAGCTTGATCCATGAGACCACCATCGCGTTGTTAGTCCACCAACCCTCAAGGTCACCAGATTCCTTGGCAGTCTTCGGTATACTACCATCAGCAAAGCCAATCTTCTTCTTCGCACGCAAAGCAATTCTCAGATTCAAAGCCCACTCATCATAATTTGAGCCTCGAAGTGGTGGTTGCGAAATAACAGCGCTAGGGCTATCTACTGAAGATAGATCATAAGAATCAATTCTTCTTCTTGTCGTTACATCAGACCAATTCTTAGTAACAGAAGACTAATCATTTGATGGAGTAGATTCATCAATAGTCATTGTTTAGAAACAGAGAAACAGAGTTGGTACCACGAAAACAGAGAAGAGAGTCTCGTGATACAAAGGTCAAAAGAATAGGAATGAAAGAAATCAAATTCTCACTGAGAATAGAAAAATCGAGCAAATCAAAGAATAAGTTATTGCTCTGATACCATGACAAGATCTCTTAGTTTGTGTAAAGAGGTTCTTAATCTTTATTAACGATGAGGCTATGCCTTATATACAATGACATAAACCCTAAGTACTCTACGTAATTACAAAATAATCACTAACTAATAACTTATCACACAAGGAAAAAATATGTAATTACATAAGTAACCCTATATCTCTCAAAATAAAACCTACTACATACTAAAAATGTTTACACGAATCCATTGACTTAATAGTCTTAGGTATAAACCTAAGATACCTATAAGCTAAGCTCTAATCTAAACCTTTAAGGACATAAAAAGAATACCAAAAATAAAAGATTATTGTCAATAAAGACTAATTTGAATTAGTGGGATATGTGTAGTTTGATTTATTATCACTCGTTTGGTAAACATTCCCATATATGGTTGGAAAGACTACTTACCATCACTCAGTGACATGAGAATCATTCTTGCCAATGCTTATATCTCTTGGTGTATCATATGTTCTATTTGTGTCCCTAATTTTCTTCTATGAATACTCGTACCCAACCATTTTTGTTTCTGGCCGATCTTTTTCCCAAAGCTGGAGCACACTTGTAGTGAAATTACGCATTGCCTCAATGACTTACCTTGCGAATATCCTGTATGTCACATAAGACCATTGGTTACAGATCACAACGCTTGGTGGCGAGAGCAGACTCCGTCCAATGTTTCCTTTGTTTCCTAAAAAAGATATTTCATGAGCTATTTATTCAACTCTTTATCATAACACTAACTCGATAATAAGATTCAATTAGTAAGTTCATGTACGACCAATTTCGTAGCCGCTAAATGTTTGTTGCCAAGTTTCTTGCGTACACTTGGCTGGCCTAGAAGAAATGTTAGACATGACATGAAGAAGACAATACTAAAATGTAAGTGAAAACAATTATAGTGATTTACAATAGCTCTACCAAATAACTTGTTTAATCCGGAAGGGAACAATGACTAAAAGAATATAATCTATCATTTTTTGATGCAAATATAATCTATCATTTAACATGTTATAGGTTGCTTAAATACTTCGAATATCCAAACGACAGAAGCCAAAAAAAAAAAGGCAGAAAATATCGAGTATTAACTATCCTTACCGATTCTTCTGAAAGACGGAAAGCAAAACTGAGGGTAAAGTCCTTGCGAGTTGTGGTAGCAATAATGTTCATCAAGAAAAAGGGACAAAAGAGGAGGACATCATGAACTTGGATCATCAAACACATACATATATTATGTATTCTTAATAAAATCTGACACATACCATTACTAAAACAGAGAAATTACACAACAATATAACTAAAACTGAAAAAGCACAAAGATATTTAAAGGTACATCTCGTAATCTTTAATTATGACTCCTATTTATTCCACACATGGTTTCACTAAAGCTTGTGAACTTAGCTCGCAGAGAACCAACATTAACTCGAATTAATAAGAATAAAAAGAGAAGAAAGTAAAGGACCTTGAAGCATTGGATTTGAATATGAGATGTTATAAAATGGGACTAATTCCAGTAAGCTCCCCATTATATATTCAAAATATGTTAATATGAGTGATTAAAGAACACAAAACTCCGAGTGAGTAAATCTCTATAATAAAAAGTACAAAACAAATTGATTATGTTTAAAGAGACACATCAAATAGATGAACGATACAAATAATGAATTTATCCAAAACAGAAACTAAAGCAAGATTTGTGAAACAGGATCGCATCTAAATTCTAGTACCATCTGCTAAAATCTCTAAACTCAATCCAACATAATCTCACTCATGGGCTTTCGAAAAGGTCTGTAAATTATTGAATCTAAGTGAAGAAGAAGAAGAATAAGAAGTAGGTATGCTGGAGAAGAAGAATCTAAGTGAGTCCAATGTTCCCATTTTGCAGATATCGATCTCTTCGATGGTTGACGACTTCATCTTGAGTCCTATACATTTTCATGATCCACATGCTTGAGAAGCTTAATCTTTTTCAAAGTTGTTTTAGCATCAATAATGTGATAAAAAAAACATTACCAATCTTCTTGATAGCTACATCCTCTCCAGTCTATGAGTTAGTAGCTTCACTTCCACGAGATCTAACACCTGTTTTATTACATAATCACGATGAATTTTGAAATTCCAATAAAAAACTCTAACCAAAAACACACTTAACGGGCTAGAGAAATTCAAACATGGAATTGTTTATTGGTCAAAGTGGTCAGGGATTCATGAGTTTATTGGCGGTTGGTCTGGTGGGACAATTGAGATGATGTAACGAGCCATTGAAGGATCCTGATGGCGAAGGGAAAGACATCTTCGTTGCAGCATTGGTTGCTGATTTCGTCGAGAAAATTGAATGAGTTAACTTGGGAAGTCTCCGTGTTTACATATCGTCTGAGCATGTTACCTATGAAGATTGCTAATGGTGGTCACTGTATAAGATGGGTGTGAGTGTAGTTCAATACGAGTGGTCTTATAGGGTGGGAGAGTATTAGCAGTGAGAGGCGATGAATCATGATCTAAACCGTTTAGGGGTGAGTGGAAGACGAAGCGACTAATGTTGTGGTTTAATGGCAGATCTGAACGTGAGTTAGATAAGAAACAAAGTAAATTTATTTGGGAGTAAGAGGAAGGCAAAGAGTATCTAACTCACGTTAATGGGAGTAAGAGAAAGACGAAGTGGCCGATTTTGGACATTTTTTCCGAATGGTTTGGACTTCAAAAATGGAAACTGGCTCAAAGAAAAATGTTTGGCCCATCAATTTATTATTTAGTCTTTTGAAGATTGTGTTACGGTGATTTTAGAAGGGAGATATATCGCCAACACAGCAGTTTCTTGGGGCAAGGATAAAATGATGATGTGGACATCCTCTAGTGCTAGAATGACCTTTTAATTAGTACTAGGGCTATTGAATCGCGTTACGCGCGGGTTATTTTCATTGATATTAAATTTCGAAATTGATGTTTTAATTCACGTTATTTTATTGTTANTATATATATATATATATATATATATATATATATATATATATATATATATACTTTTTCTATAGTTTAGCCACTGTATATGTATGTCTATAAATCATGAACTTTAATGTTATTGAGTCGTCATTATTAAATTTTAATACTTGTTTGGGAACTCAGTGAAGGACAATAAGAAAAGAAGGTTGAGTCAAGTAGGAAGTAAAATACTTAAAACCATAGTAACTTACCAAAAATTAAGTTCACTTGATTACCAAAAGTTTCTGAGTACGAATGAAATCGCTGCTCGCGAATTTTTCTCCTTTTGAGTACAACTATTTGATTTTCTAACCAGTAGAAAACAATGAAACAATGAAAGTTTTGTCAACAAAATATATGTACATAGGAGAGGAATGAAACGTTCATAAGCATACTTATAGCATCTCGGTGGGAACTGCTGTTGTTGAGGTTTAACAAACTTACATTCTGGTTAAAACCAACATTTCCAAACTAATCAAATAAAAAAGTAAGAAAACATGATAATTCATAATGCTTGTAGCCTCTTCGTAAAGCTAAACTCTTGGTTGGACTAAAAGAAAAGGAAAAAAAAAGAAATCTTTTATTACTGAACAACATGATTTCAAACATGTCGGCCAAACCATTTAACTCTCTACACTATAGTCAGTATATTATTGTATTTAGTAATTTCATTTTTTAAAGGTAGACAAAAGCAATTGACTTTCATCAAATATGAAGATCCATGGAAGAATATAAAGTACAAACGACCCTCAACCAATGGAAATTTGAAGAAGAAGACGATTAATGCTTGAACCAAGCTCACTCATTCTATGAAGAAAATGGGTAAAAGGAAGATTGATTATCATATTCCTGCAGTCTCCATTGAAGATGTACACGATGAAAAGAAGAGAGGGTTGTGCTTGAATTTGACGTATGCTTCTTGAGAGATGTTTGTTACCTCCTAGACATGATGAGTACCATACTCCTTTGATGTTTGTTTGCCATTCTTTAGTAGCTTGCAAAAGGACTGTGCTAATATCTTCATGGTAACTAACTCTCACTTTCAAAAAGTATGGGACATATACCATCCTCGATGTAAGGAGTCACCGATTTAAGTTTAAAACCGGTTTGCTTAGTATTGGTATTTGGATGCAAGCATCTATTCATTCTCTATAGTTGATGGTCTTAGTATGAAGCTTTTGTAATTTTCTTCTTCTATGTATGTGGATGGTATAAATTTGATTTCAAAATGCTTGAAGAAGTTTTGAAAGGACCGGTAATTATTTTCATTATCAAGTTTTTGACATTTTCTAATAAGAAGAAGGAAAAAAAAGAGATATACTTAATGATAAAAAAGAAACTGAGGTAGACATGGAAATATAAGAAGAAACAGAGCCTAACGAAGAAGACAAAGACTCGCAAGTTTGTCAGCATAGCCCTCATGCATGGCGCCACGATTTTGGATATCGTTTGTTGTGTTCGCAACTCATGCAGGTCAACCCGCAGCAATGCGAAGACTGAGGCGAACACGGCGGGACATATATGGTGGATGCTGGTTGGTTCCTTTTTTTCCTTTGCACAAATTTGGTAGTGATCTTCCTTCACGTTCTCCAAAGTTTTCCGGTCATTTTTAAAACATGATTATGTAGGTTGGTAAATAAAAAAGCCTTGTAACTACTGAGAAGAAAAAGAAAAGAAAACTCATTAATATCATTTTGAAAACTACGGGTTGTACTTACGTTTTGTACATACTTTTTTTTTTGGTTCACCACCTTTTGTCTTTGCATATTAAAGAAACAAAAACGAATAAGTCAAAGGAGGTACAATATATAGAATAGCTATCATTGCTAAGGTCAGAGTTTAAGTATCTTTATTGTTGGTCCCTGGCGTTTAACTAACAATAATAAAGCTATATATAGAGTTTATCCTTCTTTTTGTTGATGAAATCATAGCTCTTTTCTAAAAAATGCATTGAGATAAAAAAATACATATAAAAAAACTATGATTTTCTAAGTCAAAACGTAATTACGTGTAAAAGTCTGCGCATGTACCAAGTCAAAACAATGCTATGTAATTTGTATGTCTATGTCATGGCTAAACAGTGTCAATTTCATTTAATCAACCGAATACGCACTTGAAGCTAAGAAACAGAATTGCATTAATCACCATAAGTCTCAAGTCTTTCTAATGAAAGAGTCATATTTGATTAGTTGTAATGCCACATAGTTATGGATTTTCATGTATCTTAAAGCAATACGAAAGTCAACCAAACAAATTGACATTTCTATCATGTAATGAAAACTTGGATGGTGCGATGAATATGTCTCCTGGTTCATGCAACTTTTGGAAAAATTCAACCTCAGCCTTCATCAAAGTATACACCGTACGGTCAAAAATTTGATTTTAGTGGTGCAAGATTCCCAGGTTTAGCAAACAATTTCAGAGGATGCTTAAGCAAATATAAAAGGTTTAAAATACAATGGCAATAAATCACCAATAAAGGAGATCAAGAGTTGGTGATATAATTTTCGTATTCTTACCTTCTTATCAGAAACATTTGTTGGAGCTTTTGAGCTCATAAAGTCTCTTTACATCATCAACCCATCAAGGAGATTTGGAAGGAAAAATAGGTCAGAACGTTTGACAAGTTCTGGTTAAGTAATGTTCTTGGTATGCAACCTCAAAGATCAAGCTGTTCATCATCACTAATCCGCCGGTAAAAGAAAAATTAGAAGTAGTAGAAACAAAAAGGAAACAATATATTTCTTATCATATAAATCAAAAGTAAATTTCTTCAAAAGAAAACCATAAAAGAAACGACAATTGTGAAAGCTACAAAATTTTATTTAAAAATTGGGAAACAAAAGAAAACATGTGGGTTTTAAGAAATTTTTTTTGAACCTCTTACTCACCAACGAAGCAATCTCTTCTCAATCCCTTTCCATCAGATTCCCTCAGTTGAGGGATGTGAACTTATTCGAGTACACATAAATCACGTCGCTTCATTCTTCCCTGTCCTTTCAATACTCACCAACAGAGGAAGGAGATGTCATGGCTTCTTAAGGATACCGTATCGCGTTGCCTTGCCTCCAATCATTGGTCCTCCACCACAAGCTCCTCCTGATTTTTCCTCTTGTCCACATGACATTTCCGATTATGGGTTTGTTCACATGGAGGAGGAATGACGATCATTTTTTGATTTTTTTCGACCTCTTTGGTGTGGAAGTGAAGGTGGATTGAACATGAAGACGCGTCAAGGTTCGATTTATTTGTGAGGGAAGGATGGGGATTAAGGTTCCTTTTAAGGGTCTGAGATTCGACGGTTGGCTTAGAGAATGTGGTGAGGCGATGTCTTGATGATGCATGATAGGTTGCGTTAATGAATGAAACGACAATGGGGAGATGAAGGAAGGGTAGAAGGAGTGATGAAGAGTCGGAGGTGGAATGAAGATTTAGGTTACGGTGATATAGCAGTTGTGTTTGGGAGAGCAAGATCTTTGTAGGTGGGTTAGGTGGAGAGAGCTTTTGCGGTATGGGCATTGAATCGCTGGTCCAAAACAAACAAATTGAGAAGTGGTGAGAGGAAGACTTGTGATGTGGACCCCACCGAGCTTACGTGGAGAAAGGATGGGGGCTTGCCTAAAAATATACGTGGAGAGCTATGAATTGAGAATAACTTCCTTTTAATTAGTATAATAATGTTGAGTGTATTCTTAGTTCTTTATGATGTTTCTATATTAGTATTATAAAGCTTAGCTTACGGGACTTTCCATATAATCATATCTTCTAATTTAGTTTTTTCATTTTGAGTTGTGTGATACTTTTTTTTAATAAATACTAGGTCTTTTTTCCCGCGCTACGCGCAAGTTTGTGGTTTGTAGATTTTTTGTATTTAGTTATGCCAATGTAGGTTGGTAGTTTACGTCGCGCGACGTTCTGGTTGTTTTTTTAATGGATTTGGTTTTTTGTTTTGTTTTATTTGGGTTAATGTAGTTCTTAATTTTTCTTTGGTAGTTCTATACTAAATTAGTATAATTAGATTAGGTTATAAAGTGTCTGGTTTTATGGGTAGACAATTTTAATATTCTGAAGTAGTTGGTTGTTTTTGATTGAGAAGGCGTAGCAAAATTACCCGCGTAGTTTGTGTTTTGGTAAATGACGATATAATTAATTGAGATATTAGGTTTGTTTAGATTAAATATGTTTTAGGTTGTGCTTATTTGGGGTTATGCAATTGTTAATATTTAATATATTTAGTTGTATATTTGATTACTATAATGAGATTAGATTCTATTTCTTCTATTTCTTCTATGGAAAATCAATGTACTTTTTTAAAAAATATTTCATAGACCATTAATTTGGAGATTGAACATTTCAACACTAATTTGAAAATAAGATGTAGTTTGTTTTAAAATAGTTTTTGGAAGGATTAAGAATTCAATATTTGGATATAACATTTTTTGAAGGTTTAAAAGGCGTATCATAATAAAATTTAAAAGGCGTAGCATAATAAAATTGCATGACATATTTAAAGAAGAAATCCCACAAAAATGGGTAATTGTTGTTGTGTTTTCTGGTTCACCTCTCTTTTCTTGCATTGCTTTATCTTTCCACTCTTGCGCTTGTGTAACCTGTACAACGTACATAAAGAAAAGAAGTTCAATAGTTTTTATTCTTGTTTGTCGCATGAGTTTTGTTCGTTAACATATGATGACACATTGGTTTGTATTACCTGGTGCTCTCTTCTCTTTGATCTTCTCTCAGACAGCTGACCTTCATTTTATTTGAACTCAAATATTGTCCGTCGCATTTTTATTTAAACACATTATCATCTTTATTTTAAGTATAATTCGTCAAGTGTAAAGGGAAATTTTGCTATCTAGAATATTTTCTTTTTAGATGAGTATGATTTCTAAAAATGATTAAAAGTATTTTAACCACAAAAAAGATTAAAAGCTTTTCGCTAAATTTTTATTGTTGATTCTCTTGGTTCTAATTTTATTCTTAATACTTCTGTAAGTATCAGGTGGTGGTTTTAAAAGTTGTTATTATTGAGTTCTTTTGGGACTATTCGATGTTCAATATAAAGTTATGATGATTGTCAGGTATTTTGTATAAAGTTATGTTGGCATAGAGACATATATATTGTTATTCTATAAATTACTAAACAAATCTATAGATATGTAAGTAGTTGTTTTGCTTAGGGAATTAAACCATAGATTAATGTGGAAAATACTTTTAAACACAATCTGAGAAATTCAAATTAAGTTTTAAAACAGAAAATTCAGAAGCTTGGTTGTAACGTCAGACAAAAGATTTTTCTGTAACTGGTAAACTGGAAAACTGATAAAATAAATAAGAGAAAGGTGCAAGAGGAAGTTTAGTCATAAAACCAAGTTCTGTGATGGTGACCTATGGGGTTGTTTCCTCAGCCACTCAGTCTTGGCTTCTTCCCCACCCTCTTGTCTTCATGAACATGTGTCTTGGTTGTGGGTGTCCTTGTTCTCGTCTTCACCAGTGTTGTTTTCCAGGTCAGAAAGTCGGTTCACGGGGAAAGTTTGTCTCGAGGCGGTGAGATTGTAATTAGTAATCTGGAGTCCAATGTTCCAAGTTGTGCCCACGATGGAGCTGAAGCACGAGGGTGTTGTGTTCTGTGGACCTTCACCTCCTGCGACCTGTATTGAGATGTGGTTTTGTAAGTGTAATCTTGGAGTAAACGATAAAGACAAACCCAATAAACTATAACTTCTTATGCCAGCTTAGTTTTGCCTCATCACTGAATATAGATTATAAGCATGGAGGTACCTGGTTTTATTGTTGGATGAGGTCAGGGGCAATCTTCCCCAAGAGCTTGATGGCCGCAGTATCGAAGATGACAAAGGTCGCAACATCTCCTGCCTTGTCACGAACAGTGACCTCTAGCAACAACCTGTAAGGAGTAATGCGAATTGAATGTAAACAACTGAATGTCAAACATTTCCCAAATGAGAAGTGGTTGTTGCTTACCTACTCACACCGATGTTGTTTGTTTTCTTGCACTTGGTGCAATATAGAGATGCCTCACATTTTCCAAGCTTAGTGGGGCAATCACTGCAAGCAATATAGTTTTAGTTTTGTTGTCTCTGGATGTCCACAATTGTGCCTTCCACACAAAATGTAGCCTTGAAAAAAGTCTGCTCAGGAAAAGTTTAATACAACATGAGTTTATGTCACTGTTGGTGGAGCCAAAACTGAAGTATTTAGAGATAGTTCTGAAAAGTTTACCATTGGGTCGCCTTTTGGAGAAATTGGTGGAGCTCGTCTATGGTCGTTGTCTCCACCTTTGTCACAGCAGAAGAGGAGGATGTGATTGTTGGCATCCCCGGTGCACCTTCCGTTAGCCTGCATAAGCGAGCATAAGATGTCAGGAGGTGTATGTGTTTATGGTTCTAGATTGATAGTCATACCACGCCATGAACTCAGTTGTCTCATCAAGCTTGGCGTCAAAGAACACTCGAGTATCAGATGAGTCTTAAGTGTTACAGCTCTTGTCACAGTTGTCGAGATTTTGGTTTCATATAGATGGCTAATTGATCATCTACGCATGATTAGGATGAACTAGTTTGCTCTCAAATATGTCAATTACATGGCGTACAAATAGTAAGATATCATCTAAAATTTGAATTTTGATCTGTGTAAAAGAAATCATCCTAATGATCATCTACGCATGATTACGATGAACTGTATCTGGGTTCTTTTATTGTATCTTCATGTTCTTATAATTTTAATGTTGATTTCTAAAAAGTATAAGATGTGAGTATAATCGAGCTCTTACCTCTCAATATCCTGCAATTCATTGTCGTGAGCAAGACGACTGTTGGCGGACTTTTGGCCATCTCCCACCGTTGGCAAACCACTTCTGCAACTGCATCCCACAGATATATGCACGTTTTCTTACCGCTGCATTGTGGGAGCACATAATTAGTGTTATTCCGACTGTCCCATTGTGTTTAACTCAGTGGGAATAATTTGGTTAACATATATAATGATTGCATGAAATTTGAGAAAATATTTCTATGTAACAGTTACTCACTTTCACTAAGCTACCATAGTCACTATAGTTGTTCTATGAAGAGCAGAGAACTTACTCTTTGAGGCGAAGGTGCAATGACACACCATCTTTGGCGCTTCCACCTCCTATTCCCTTTGTAAGACCAGTTATATGAGTGACGTTGCCGATGAAATCTAAGGACATCGAGATTAGGATTAAGTGGGATTACATAGAGCTGTTTGCGAATAAATTATAAATGAAACAGGAGATAGCTGTGGGAATATCGACTTACCGAATATGTCATTGTCGGTGTTGGCTATTGCAGAGAACTCTTTGAAGACATGGAGCCTGAACCGCTGCTCCAGGATACCACTTCCGGCAGCTGGTGCTTCGCCGAGAACCATTTGGTCCATGAAGACTATAGTGTTCCTTTGCTCCGCCACCCTGAAGATGATATATGTCGGCCTCAACATAAATCTTCGTAGTGAGTAGACTTTGCCGACATGGGTCAGGTGGTCGAATCGTGTGGCCAACCTTGCTGGAATAAATGCCTGAGCAGCGGTGCCCTACAAATATTCAAATATTGAGCACATGAAGAAGAGCAAATATTTAAAAACTTAACAATTTGATCCAAGTTTTATATCCCAAGATATATTTGTAAACTTATTGCTTCATAACTTTTGCATATTATACTACATGAAAAGAACATCTCTCTCCATATTCCATCGCATAAGCACACACATATTATCACTTAAAACATACATATAACCAGGTCAACAAACATCCATAACATAGCAAACAAACGAATATAACATTGCTCGATAAAGCTAATGTGATACATTGGGGATGCAAAACCATAAGATGATAATAAAAGCTATAAGTTAACTCTGATGATAAATCATATAAAGCTATAAGTTTACTCTGATGTTAAATCATATAAAGGTAATATGATAAAACATCAATGCTAACAAATATAACATTGTTCGGAAAAGAATGTCCTTCACCGCGGTCCAAATTTAGTCAACTCATTATTTTTTTCGAGCTTGAATTAAACATGATGGTGAGAAATGAAGTAGGAACGAGGAAATTAGAGGTGGTTTACTGAAGGGGAAAACTTAAGAACAAATCAAGCTTAAGATAGTCGCCAGAAGAGCAGATCGGGGTAACAATCAGAGTTTAACTCAAGGACCAGTGGCTTACCTCGCAGTCCAGAAGGAGGAGCTCGTGTCCCATTACAGCCATCCCCTTCTTGAAGTTTCATGAGTCCCACTTGTGGAGGATCCTGACGGTGATTGTTTCGTTCCTGAAGAGTCAGTTAGTTCAAGGGCGGCAAGTGTTGTTTTGGTGGTGGCGTGATCCATGTGTGCGGCTTGGGTGATGGTAGGAATGTGTGTGTGTTCTCAAAGAGTAGAGAACTTACTCTTTGAGGTGGAGGTGCAATGACACACCATCTTTGGTGCTTCCGCCTCCTGTTCCCTTCGCAAGACTAGTTATGTGAGTGACGTTGCCAATGGAAACTACGGACATCGAGATTAGGATTAAGTGGGATGACATAAAGTTGTTTTCGAATAAAGTATAAATGAACGAGGAGATAGCTGTGGGAATATCGATTTACCGAACAGGTCATCGTCGGTGTCGGCTACTACAGAGAACTCTTTGAAGACACAAAGCCTAAACCGCTGCTCCGGGATACCACTTCCGGTAGCTAGTGCTTCGGCGAGAACCGTATGGTCCGTGAAGACTATAATGTTCCTGTGCTCCGCCACCATGAAGCTGACCTTTGCCGGCCTCAGCATAAATCTCCGTAGTGAGTAGACTTTGCCGACATGTGTCAGGTGGTCGAATCGTGTGGCCAACCTTGCTGGAATAAATGCCTGAGCATCGGTGCGCTACAAATATTCAAATATTGAGCACATGAAGAAGAGCAAATATTTAAAAACTTAACAATTTGATCCAAGTTTTATATCCCAAGATATATTTGTAAACTTATTGCTTCATAACTTTTGCATATTATACTACATGAAAAGAACATCTCTCTCCATATTCCATCGCATAAGCACACACATATTATCACTTAAAACATACATATAACCATGTCAACAAACATCCATAACATAGCAAACAAACGAATATAACATTGCTCGATAAAGCTAATATGATACATTGGGGATGAAAAACCATCAGATGATAATAAAAGCTACAAGTTAACTCTGATGATAAATCATATAAAGCTATAAGTTTACTCTGATGTTAAATCATATAAAGGTAATATGATAAAACATCAATGTTAACAAATATAACATTGCTAGGAAAAGAATGTCCTTCATCACGGTCCAAATTTAGTCAACTCAATATTTTTTTTCGAGCTTGAATTAAACATGATGGTGAGAAATGAAGTAGGATCGAGGAAATCAGAGGTGGTTTACTGAAGGCTAAGAACAAATCAAGCTTAAGATAGTCGCCAGAAGAGCAGATTGGGGTAACAATCATAGTCTAATTCAACGACCAACGGCTTACCTTGCAGTCCAGAAGGAAGAGCTCGTGTCCCATTAGAGTCATGCGTGACTCCCACTTGTGGAGGATCCTGACGGTGACTGTTTCGTTCCAGAAGGCGGCGTCAGTTTGTTCAAGGGCGGCTAGGGTAGTTTTGGCGGTGGCGTGATCCATGTTTGCGGCTTGGGTGATGGCAGGAATGTGTGTGTTCTGCAACGATGGATGGTCTGCGATGTGGGCAAAATGTGGGGTTCATTTTAAAGGGCTCGAGTGACCGCTTAGGTTGGAGGAGACGGAAGGTCGTGGGTGTGAATATCGCTTTATGAGGTCAATTAATGAGGCATGCAGAGAGAGGTTTAAAGTATGTGTAACGGATGGAGGTAGAGGAAGAGAGTGGGAGAAGATGGTGAGAGGCTCCGACGACTCTAGGGTTGACGCAAGATGGTGTCAGGTTGCGGTGGGGAGAAGGAGTTGAAAGGCTTTTGTGTGGTGTGTTTTTGTGGGCTTTTGTGCATGCCCATTGGGTGGTTTTTTTCTTTTTCTTGCCTTGTGTGCGTTTGATTTTATGAAGAAGGAGAGTGTTGAGGTGGGCCCATAGGATTAAGTTTTTTTTTAATTTTTTAGAAGTTTCTGTAGGAATTGCTTTATGTTTTATTTTCTGTACGCACCATTTTAACAATTGGAGAAGGGGGTGAGTTTCTGGTGGGTCCCACAGATATGAGGTGGCAAGGGGGGGGGGAGCTTTCTCCACAATCTGATGTGGCACTATGAGGGTTCAAAATGACTCTCTTTTAATTAGTATAATAATCTGATGTGGTACTATGAGGGTTCAAAATGACTCCCTTTTAATTAGTATAATATATGGTTATGTTTTAGAACATGTACGGGATGTTACATATAATAAGCCTTAAGGTCTTCATGGTACTGCATTGGCGGAGACAATACATGCCACTAAAAATTGTAATCTCTAAATTCACTTTATTTCTTGTTCTTTTTAAAAAAAATATTTTAAGTTTTATTCAACATGAAAATATTTTAAAACATATATTGCATACATGCTTTACTTTTCATTATGTTTAGCTCAGAGTGCCAGATGGTTATGAATGTTTTGTGGAGTAGACTGGTGAGAGAGGAAAGGATTGACAATATGTGTATCAGGTGAGAGAATTTTTTTCATATTTCCTACCGTATTTGGAAGTTACATATTATATTTGGTGTTACATGATTTTATTTTGTTGGCCAGTGTTACAGAGAGGATAGAATCCGAACTAGAAGCTCTCTTGTGAGCTCGAAGAACGGAAAATCAAAGCCTAGAAGCTGAAGGATCAGCTCGAAGAACAGAGATTCAATAATATGGATGATGAAGATGATCGAAAGAAGAATAGAAATCGAAGAAGTTCTGTATCGGATTGATTGATTATTCTTCCCAATGTACAGAGACGTACCTATATCGTCACTATACCGGTGAACCGGTTTACAAAAATTAAATAAAGATAACCAGAGGTTGAAAATGAAATAACCAAGTGCATAAACCATAAATCCCTGTAACATTATTTCCCTCTTCAAAACATCCTTGTCCTCAAGGATGAGAATTTCGGATATTGGCTCATAAAATTGATTACTTTATGGTTTATCCGAGTTGAAAGTCAGAGCACTCTCATGCTTGAGCTTTATGTGAGACGAATTTCGGTGGCCTTTCCAAATGAAAAACTTTGTAAACACGACATCCAGCAAACTTAACAATGAAGTCTTGAGAGACCTCCCATGTTGCTTGATCGGGAGGTAGCTCTTTCCAATGAACAAAGACTGGTGACAACTTCATTGTGACCTTCAACCCTCTTCCTGTCACATGCCGATTCAAGTTCTTTGTCGTTGTAGTGATTCATGTTGTGGATAATTGAAGATTGAAGACATAAACTTAACATGACTTGTCTCGTATTCTACGCAGTTCTCAATGCAATTCTTTTCCCAGCACTCAAAGATTCATCCCAGTTAGCAAACAAAATGACCTTTAAGGTCATAATCAACAGAGACAAACCTTCATTGATATAAACCCCTTGAACAACCATCACAAGAGTCATCGGTTTTCTCTTTGAAAGCCGTTTTTTCTTTAGCTCTACTACTGCTTCGAGGTGATTCGTCTTTTGTGGAAAAACTTTCTGGAAACCAGCACCATACTTTAATAGTATTTTAAGCCATGAAGCACCTCGCTCTTCTCCATAATCACTACCCTCGTAACAACCATCGTATGCGCATCCATCTAAAAAAATTTCACATAAAGTACAAGTTGTCACCATGTCTTTGTACTGAGCATTCGCTACAAACATGATAATTTCAACAGCTTTGTCAATGTTCCTTATCTGACATGAATAGGAAGTTCTTGAAGTTGCTACATCTTCTTTGCCATGAAGAAGAATCCAATTGAATTTTATCTCTAACAGAGGTGATCCTTCCCTGTTAGAATATATAGCACCCAACTCAGGTTTTACCTTGTCTTCTAGAAGAATAATGTATTTTAGTGAACTCATGTACTCAAGTAATATTCTTATCATACCAAACCAACCATTGTTGCCTTCACCCTTTTTCACTTTGCAAAACAACCATGACCTGTGTGATTGTCTTGTCTTTCCTGGTTGTTTAAGTATGCATTTGAACCTCACTTGAAACTTCTTATCTCCCAAGAAAAACTCTCTCACGTTCCCTGAATTTTGCATCATCCTCATTTTACACTTGATGTGCCTTCCTCCCAAGAGCTTATGTTGTTCAGTTTGAACTCTCAACATAAAATCTTGTTTGTACTTAAATTTCCAGGACTTGTGGCATTTCCTCTGCTTCTCTAAACACTTCTCCTTATCAGGCTCCATGAATACTCCATCAGGTTTGAGTATGAGTTGCTTAAGAGGCTGCTCATTTTTGTCTTTAACCAAGGTGTCGGGCCCAAATCTCACCCCCTTCAAGGCCCAATATAAACATTAAAGC
>OVAN01007984.1:0-16518 GCA_900406275.1 Anastatica hierochuntica | reverse complement strand
GCGTCTGTTTAGGACGACTTATGTACCCGTCGGGGCCAGTGACGAGTATAGTGTAAGAGCGGATGCTCGTTTGTAAGTTATAGTCACAGTTAGACTGTTTTGGTCGAGTTTGGAATTGAGTTTTTCGGAAACTTTGCGACGTCTCGCTCGTTTCCGAAAATCTTTCCGTTTTAGTAATGTGTTGCGTAAAGTAGCATGTTTTAGTTAGGATTTATTAAGGCGGGTATGGTTCCATCGTATGAATTCCATTTTCAGACTATACGACGATAGTTGGGCGTTTCGAGCGTTTCATGGATTGCTACATCAGCCGCGAAATTACCTGTGCTATGAATTATTTTTGCGATAAAAGAATATTGCGGGACTTATTGGAAATCATATTGCGTTTTCTTATTATCAAAAAAGTTTCAAAAATATCGAGTACAAGTCGGATATTCTAAAATGTGGGAGTATACGAGTCTACGTACACCCACCCCCTTTTTTAAAGGAAGGGGACCGCTGAACTCCTCTTGCGAGGAGATGCCTACGTACCTCTTTCGAGGATCAAGCCGTCTCGTAGTTCAGTTTGGAGTTGCGTCGGCCGTTTCAGTCTCGAGGACTATGGTTGGGTCGACGGTTTCCTTTGATGCCGCGAGTGTTAAGTTTTCGGGAGAGTTGGGCTCAGAAAAGTGATTGTTCCTTTCTTCCGCAGTCGCTGCCTGTGTTGACGATTTTGGATCATCTTTTGTGGAAGCGTTAATAGTTGCTAGCTGAGCTGAAGGTTTCGGCATGTCTTCCGCCGAAATGTCTTCGGTGGGTGGCCGAGTTACTTTCAGTCGTTTGGATTTGACCATGGAAGTCATCTCGGCCTTCCTGAGTCTATGCGAGGCTAGGAAGCGGAGTCGTGACTGTTTTTGGTATCCCCATATTACATTGATTCCGTGAGGCGTCGGTAATTTGATTCCCAAGTGGTAGGTCGACGGGACTGCCTTCATGGAGTTTATCCATGGTATTCCCACAATCGCATTGTAGATAGTGGGATGGTCGGCTACCGTGAAATGTACGATTTGCGTTGAGCTCAGAATAGCGGGATGGTCGACTACCTTATTTCTGGATCGATCGATCTCTGTCCCGTTTTGCGGACCAATTTTACGAAGAACCAGACCAAACTTATTGTGAACCGAATTTCATTACTAAGACCTAAGCTCGTGTTTCCTGTTTCATAATGCCCTTTTCCTGAGTTTTTAAAAGCAAGAGAGAGATTTGTAACCTAGGGAGAAGAATCATCTTCTGTACTTCGAATCTGAGAAGCTTTATGAACCCTTACTCTTTATTTTTTTTCAATACAATCGTGTCTCTCTCTGATTTGATCTGTGTTTGTGCGATTATCATGAGTGAGTAGTCTATTCGTTGGGTTTAGGGTTCTCACATAGGGATTCATGATTTGTTGATATAGAATTGTATGATTAGGGATTTAATCAATTGGATCTTCATCTAGGATTGTTCGTAATGCATGAAATTAAATTGGCTACTTAGTTTCTGATCTTAGGTTGTTTAACGCCTAGAAATGTTTGTTTAAATGCCTAAAAGAATCCTATATGAGCAATTCTTCTTAAGCCAATGGAAGTTGATGTTTAAGTGAATTAAGAACCTATCAAACCTGTTTACAATGCATAACTAGAAATCGAGAAACCTGGAAGTTAGTCTCGAGGTTTCTAATACATAGAGAATTGATATTACGGAAGTATATCAATGATATATTAGTGTTTGAGTTCAAGACGGTTTAAAACTTGTTCCCTAATCTATAATTTGAATCATCAATGAATTGTTTTCCTGAGAATACCTAATGCCCAACACTTCTTTGACTGAATTACAATCCCGTTGTTGCTTGCTTGCTTACTTTGTTTTCTTAATTTCGATTTATTGCTTCTTTTAAAAATACATACTTTTCGCTTTAGCCCGTTGTTTGATCTAACATTCTTCGTGCTACCTTTGGTCTCTGTGGATTTGATCCCGAACCACTACAACGTACTTCTGTGCGCTTGCAAGGTTATATCGGGCGAAAACATGAGCTATCAGAGATCAACTAGATGGCAAGAGCCTCAGAATTGATAATCCTCTTACGATTTTCGTTCTCGAAAGAGAGACAACATTTCCGTTGTGCTTTTTAGGCATCAATTTCGTCGTGACCATTTTTAACCCCAACAGATGGCAATGGTATACCAATAGAAGGAACTGACACTTTGAATCTATTTAACAAAAAGAGTGATGCCTTTTACATTCCTAAGTTTAAATCAAACTTAGTTTTCGTTAAAAGAGGAACTAATGATCTTCATTGCAATGTTATTTTTGGTCCTAATGATGTTGAGTTTCAGGATATTGAGAATGATAGAATCTTGGGCAAAGGAAGAATCGAAGGTGAGCTCTATGTCATCAATAATGCATCCTCAAGTCAATCGAATTCAATAGCTCTAAATTCTGGTCTTTCTTTTATTAAAAGTGTATGGTGGCATGATAAATTAGACCACCCTCACTCTCGTGCTTTAAACTTGATGTTGCCTAATGTTTCCTTTGATCAGTCAACTTGTGAAGCTTGTATTCTTGGCAAACATTGGAGGGTTGTATTTCCTAAGTCTACTACTATCTATGAGCATTGCTTTGACTTAGTACATTCCGATGTTTGGACTTCTCCTTACATATTTAGAGATAGGCATAAGTACTTTGTGACATTCATAGATGAAAACTCTAAGTATACATGGATTACTTTGCTTCCATCCAAAGATAGAGTATATGAAGCATTTTTGAATTTTCATAACTATGTTACTAATCAATTCAATGCTAAGATTAAAGTGTTTAGATCAGAAAATGGAGGAGAATACACAAGCCAAAGATTTAAGTAACATCTTAGCAAACACGGAATACTACACCAAACAAGTTGTCCTCACACACCACAATAAAATGGAGTGGTCGCAAGGAAGAACCGACACCTTATGGAAGTAGCAAGAGCTATGGTGTTCCAAGCTAATGTTCCAAAGAGTTTTTGAAGAGATGCGGTCTTAGCTTCATGCTATCTCATTAACCGAATTCCAATAAGAGTCTTACAAGACTCTTCTCCATTTGAGGTACTAAACCGAACTAAACCTTTTATTGATCACCTACGGGTGTTTGGGTGTGTGTGCTTTGTGTATATTCCAGGTGAACAAAGGAACAAGTTGGAAGCTAAAACCATTAGGTGCATCTTTATTGGATAATCAACGACCCAAAAGGGGTACAAATGTCATGATCCTTCAAAAAAAAGACTTTTGTGTCTAGAGATGTCAGGTTTATTGAAGATCAAGGGTATTATGACAAGAAGGAAAGAGAGGGTATAGAGGAGTTGGTAAAGCCATCGAATTTGGCTAATAGTTTGCAGTTTTTATTGAATTATTTGCGTAATGACAAGTTCAAAGACTCAAGATAAGATGATGCTCCATCAAATCAAGATGATAATGGAGATAATCATGAGGAAGAACAAAATGCAGTAGCTCATGAACCGCCTCAAGCTCAAGAGGAAGATTCGTTTCAAGATTCAAGCCAAGAAGGTTTAGTGCATCAAGAGGGGAAAATCCAAGAAGAGGAAGGGGGTATGGTTGAACAGGTAGAAGGTGCACCAGTTTAGCCTTTGAGAAGGAGTACTTAGCTCAGATTCGGACCTACAGTCTACTACAATAGTCAAGCGGTTTCTCACCCTATACAAATTGTGTGTTCCATTGACCTTTTGCCAAAAGCTCATCAAGCTTTTCTTGTGAAGATTGAGGAAAATCTAATTCCTAACAATGGAAAGTTTAGGTAGATGCGGTTGGAGATGAAAGAGGAGCAATGGAAAGAAACCATACTTGGGATGTTGAGGATCTTCCTAAAGGAAAGAAAGCGGTTACATCTAAATGGGTGTTCACCATTAAATACAAGAGTAATGGGGACATTGAAAGGTATAAAGCTCGCTTGGTTGCAAGAGGATTCTCTCAAACTTATGGAGAAGACTACAAGGAGACATTTGCTCCCGTGGCTAAGCTCAACACCGTGAGAGTTGTGCTTTCTTTAGCCACCAATCTATCATGGTATTTGTGGCAAATGAATGTGAAAAATGCTTTTCTTCAAGGAGAACTCGAAGAAGAAATGTATATGGTTCCACCTCCAGGACTTGAAGATCTTTGTAAACCCGAACAAGCTCTTAGACTAAGAAAGACTATCTATGACTTGAAGCAATCACCAAGAGCTTGGTACCATAAGTTAAGTTCAACCTTGATGGATAATGGATTCAAGAGATCTCACCTATATAACACCTTATCCACGCTCAAGATTACTAAAGGGATAGTTGTGATCTTGGTCTATGTTGATGATCTAATCATAAGTGGCGATGATAAAGAGGGTATCCAAGCAGCAAAAGGACTCTTGAGTAAGGCTTTTAACATCAAGGATCTTGGAGAATTGAAATACTTTCTTGGTCTTGAGGTATATAGGTCCGATGAAGGTTTATTCATATCTCAAAGGTATTAGAGCGAATTAAGAAATGGAGAGGTAGATGTCGAAGTCATCAAGACAAGGCCGAAGACAAATACCAAAAATGCACAGACAAAAATAAAGAAGTGCCAAGTTCGAGCCTATCAAAGCTACCCAAGGAAGATTTGTGCAAAGTTGGGGTCAATACATTTTGTGGAAAGTTGGGGTCTCAAAATACTATGCAAAGATGGTGCTAGCTATGGTGAGAATCGTTGGAGACAAAGTCTTACAAAGTCTCATGAAGTCAAACAAGTGTCTAGCACAAAATGAGATTTGGATAAGCTAATGTTATTGATATTAATTCAACAAATATGGAATTAGAGTGAATTAAAAAATGGAGAGGTAGAGGCAGAAGTCATCAAGACAAGGCCGACGACAAATACCAAAAATGCACATACAAAAATGAAGAGGTGCCAAGTTCGAGCCTATCAAAGCTACCCAAGGAAGATTTGTGCAAAGTTGGGGTCAATACATTTTGTGGAAAGTTGGGGTCTCAAAATACTATGCAAAGATGGTGCTAGCTATGGTGAGAATCGTTGGAGAAAAAGTCTTACAAAGTCTCATGAAGTCAAAGAAGTGTCTAGCACAAAATGAGATTTGGATAAGCTAATGTTATTGATATTAATTCAACAAATATGGAATTAGAGTGAATTAAAAAATGGAGAGGTAGAGGCAGAAGTCATCAAGACAAGGCCGACGACAAATACCAAAAATGCACATACAAAAATGAAGAGGTGCCAAGTTCGAGCCTATCAAAGCTACCCAAGGAAGATTTGTGCAAAGTTGGGGTCAATACATTTTGTGGAAAGTTGGGGTCTCAAAATACTATGCAAAGATGGTGCTAGCTATGGTGAGAATCGTTGGAGAAAAAGTCTTACAAAGTCTCATGAAGTCAAAGAAGTGTCTAGCACAAAATGAGATTTGGATAAGCTAATGTTATTGATATTAATTCAACAAATATGGAATTAGAGTGAATTAAAAAATGGAGAGGTAGAGGCAGAAGTCATCAAGACAAGGCCGACGACAAATACCAAAAATGCACTGACAAAAATAAAGAAGTGCAAAGTTCGGGTCTATCAAAGCTACCCAAGAAAGACTTGTGCAAAGTTGAGGTCAATACATTTTGTGGAAAGTTGAGGTCTCAAAATATTGTGCAAAGGTGGTGCTAGCTATGGTGAGAATCGTTGGAGACAAAGTCTTACAAAGTCTCATGAAGTCAAAGAAATGTCCAGCACAAAATGAGATTTGGATAAGCTAATGTTATTGATATTAATTCAACAATTATGCAATTATTCTTAACCATACTTGTCTGAATTAATTCAACAACAGAAAAAACTACTCTTGGAAAAGAAAGGAGCTGTCATAATCAAAGAAGAATGGTCTTACCAAATCTGGAAATTTAAAGTTACACATGGATTAATTCAAGCAAGTAATTCTACGAGAAGAATTACCATGTGGCCGTTTCTCATAAAGGAAGAAAAAACAAAAGTCTGCTTAAGGAAATATCACATGTTGAACTTAAGGAATCAAGCAAATTTGAGCTGTTACTTTCAGCCCTCATGGACGTTGGAATGTAGAGACAAATGAGTCTCTTTCATGTCTTAATTAGCTAGTAACTTGTTGTATTTTAATATTCACATGAGACTTCTATATAAGGACCTCATCTCTTTGTACAAAATTAATTAAAAAGCAATACAAAATATTGGACAAGTTCTTCTTCTTATTTTCTCTCTTTCTCTTCTACTTGTGTTTAATCAATAAACACAATGTAGTAGCTTAGTATATTCAGTTTAGGGGCTGCCCTTAAGGCAGCCTATTACTTGTCTAAAGTTCACCAAAATCTTCTTTATTTTACTTCTTAAACTCTAGTTTAATGATTCTAAATTCTCTTCATCTTAAGTACACAAACTTATAGTGATGTGTTACTAAACAAGGATTAGTCTCAAACTAGAGTATTTTACCTCATATAATCAGTTTTACTCTCTAGTATTTTCTTTTATATTGAGGTTATTTTATGAGGACTCAACCACAAGTTGGTTGTCTCTTCTCTTGTTGAGAATGAGTTCTATTTGTTTGGTAAAGGAAATACAATTAAAATCTTATTTTATTCTCTCTTGTTGTGAGACAAACTCTCATAAAAAAACCAACAAAAGGAAGTATGCTCTTGATCTATTGGAGGAAACATGTAAACTTGGTTCTATGGCAACAAAGACACCTCTTGAAGATAGCTACAAGGTCAATGGAAAGGGGGATAAAAATGAGGAGAAGTTTGTGGATGTTGGGCGATAGAGGAGGCTCGTTGGTAAGCTTATCTATCTCACTCTCACTCGGCCAGATTTGTGCTGTGCGGTTAATTAAGTTAGCCAACATATGAAAGAGCCTACAATTTATCATTGGATCATGATAGAGAGGATCTTAAGGTATATAAAAGGATCTCCGGGTCAAGGCATTTGGATGAGAAAGAATGGAAACACTAAAATTGTTGGGTATTGTTATACGGATTGGGCAGGAGATAGGATTGATAAGAAGTCTACTACGGGCTTTTGTACGTTCATTGATGGAAACTTTATCACTTGGAAGACAAAGAAGCAAAAGGTGGTCTCATGTTAAAGTGTTGAAGCGAAATATAGAGCTATGAGGAAGCTCACCAATGAATTGACTTGGCCTAAGACTCTTCTTGAAGACTTCAGAATCAAGCCAGATCATCCTATTACTATGCATTGCGACAACCAAGCAGCAATTCACATAGCCTTTAACTCGGTGTTCCATGAGAGGACTAAGCACATCGAGATAGACTGCCACAAGGTTCGAGAGAAGATAAAAGAAGGGGTAATTCTCTCATGCTACACAAAGAGTTAAGATCAGCTCGCGCATATCTTCACCAAGGCCGCAAGTATTTGGTTTGCGATCACATTTATGAAAAACTTGGACTTGTAAACTCGACTCTTCCATGATCAAATGTCCGCTAACTTATTAGTGTCATACTCTTTTTCCCTCAATGTGGTTTTGTCCCACGCGGTTTTCCACATTGAGGTTTTTAATAAGGTGATACTAATAGTTTCTCTTCCAATCTTAGTCTTTTCGGGTGATTCGTATTGATCAATATGGATTATTTTGTTATTGAGAAATAGTCTGACTATATATCCGTTGGAAAAATAGTCTGACTATATATCCGTTGGAAGCAAATAAAGAAGTGGCAATGAGCTGTCTCCAACTCTCACACTTTTGAATTTGAATTGTCTTCTTCCTTTAGTAGTTCTATTTAAAAACACGAAATTGTATTGTAATCTCATCTTGGAATAGAAATATTTCCTTGACCAAATTCTCACTTCTCTCCTCTACATTCTTCCTCTCTCTCTCTCACAATGTTCTTCATTTCTACACTCCAAATCTTCTTAAATCTTACAGTTATTATTGGTCGTTGCCGCATGCGACCGACAAATGAGCATGACCTTAATGTTATTTTTTGGTCAAATCATGTTCATTATATTTAAAAATTTTAAATATTACACAAAGAAGAAAAAAAATCCAAAACCAAGGTTTTTTCAAGAATCAATAGTAAAAAAATTAGAATTGTATATTAAAAAATATTTAAAAAGTTAGAATTGTATATCAAAATTTTTTTGTACACGTACCTTTCTAAAATTAACCTCTGTTTTGTTTCATAATTTGGTTCCAACAGGTTACATGATAAGCAATCATAGTTAAGCGGTTACTAAAGTAGTTGTCAAAAACTAAAAATATATTCTTTAAATACTTCCATTCATTTTCTATACATCTCATCCCTCATTTCATAAGAAACATTCTCTTTTTTCTAAAAGTTATCCTGAGATAATAGAATGGGAAAACAACAAGCTTGGTCCGTAACGGTTTGTATTTTCCTATTCTTGTGTCTCGGATCCCAAATCCATGCTACAAAGGGACTATCACTCCGAACAACATTAAGCATCAACCAACAAAATCTAAAGGAGAATGATCTAATCAAAAAGTTGCCCGGACAACCTTCTGTTAATTTTAGACAGTATGGTGGTTATGTGGCTGTAAACGAAACAACCGGTAGATTTTTGTACTATTATTTCGTGGAAGCCACCAAATCTAATAACTCAACTCCTCTTGTCATCTGGTTCAATGGAGGTATGTTATATATACTAGAATAAGTTGTGTTATTAATTATAAGAAAATATTTTCTTTCTTTGATAGAAAAGCTATAAGTATTGTTATTGTCAAAAATCTAAAGATGTATTATTTTTTCTCAAGTTCATAGAAAATTTTAAAAAATAATGATCTTTGTTCAATAAACTCAAAGATTCAAAAAATTTAAATGCAGGGCCTGGCTGCTCCTCAATAGGAGCAGGAGCATTTCGAGGACATGGACCCTTTCGCGTTCATAGCGATGGCAAAACACTTTATCTCAATCCTTATTCTTGGAACAACGGTCTGTCTTATAATCTTTCACATAATAATGTATATATTAGTGTTAGTCCCTTTAAATATTTGATGATTCTAAAACATAAAATAACAAGATGAGTAAGTTTTTGATTATTTGTGTATGTTGATCCGCAGAAGCGAACATTTTGTACGTAGAGTCGCCCGCGCTAGTAGGATTCTCATACATGAATACTCCTTCAGATGTGAAGAGAGAAGGAGACAAGACGACAGCAGAGGATAACTATGTTTTCTTGGCTAAGTGGTTTGAGAGGTTTCCAGAGTACAAAGGAAGAGAATTTTACATTGGGGCCGAGAGTTATGGTGGTCATTATGGTCCCCAACTTGCTCAAATTATCCTTAACCGTAACAACCAAACATTCATCAACCTACAGGGCATTTTTCTTGGCAACCCTACACTTGACTTGATGTTAGAACATAAACCTAATGAAGAATACGCAGTGAGTCATGCTTTAGTCTCTCAAGAACTTGTAGACCAACGCGAACTAATTTGCAGATCTAAAGAACAAAATGGTAATCATAAATGCTCTGATGCAATCTACGAGATCATGACTCTTACAGAGAGCGTGGACACATACAACATATACGCTCATGCGTGCTTAAACTCAACGTTGACTAACAAACCTAAGGAACATACCACAGTAGTAAACTTTGATCCGTGCAGTGAACACTATGTGACAGCTTATCTTAATGAAGGAGCAGTACAAGAAACAATGCACGCTAACACCACAAAACTAACATATCCATGGAAACAATGCAACGAACACCATGTCACTTGGCCTCAAGATGATCAAGTTGCCTCAATGCTTCCTATCCTTCAGGATCTTATGGGTAAAGGTATTCGAATCTTGGTGTACAGTGGAGACTTGGACTCGGCTGTGTCTGTGTTAGCTACGATGTCCGTACTAAAAACTATGAATCTAACGGTTGAGAATATGTGGCGTCCGTGGTTTTGCGAACGAGAGGTTGGAGGATACACAGAGGAATACAAAGGCAACTTTACGTTTGCAACTGTGAGAGGATCAGGTCATATTGTGCCTAGCGACCAACCAATTCGTGCTCTTACACTCTTTACCAGCTTTATTCGTAATAATCCTCTCCCTCAGTTGTAACCAAATTTACATGTTCTGTATGAAGAATGATAACTTTATATTCTTGCTTTTCAATTGTTGTTGTTCACATCTTCATGATCATTGATTTTAGGCTCCGTGTTCACACATATGCCTATATATATGCAATCTATTTTTAACAAAATATACATAGATGCACAAGTTAATTATTCTAAAGCAAATATTAATTATGCCAATGCCAGCAAACATCAAATTTCACCAAAACATTTCAGAAATTCTAATAAAAGTCAAATGTATGCTCATCAGTCTTTTGATAATTGAGAGGATTAGTCCTCGCACGATGAGTGTAGATGTTGACTAGTCCACTCTTCGATTTTTAATGGGTGTAAAATGTGACACCGTCTCCCACTGGACAAGTGGAAATAAGAGTTTCACAAGTTATATAAATACGTATTTTTCCATAATTTTTAGTCTCAACTTTGTTAAAACTTCTAAACAAAAAAAAAGAAACTTGATAAAGAATATATATATATATATATATATATATATATATATATATATATAATGTGTACCTTATTCCCTTTAAACATTATTCTTTATTCATGAAAAGTGTAAGCCAAAAAATAAAAATAAAGACCTATGTTTTGGCTGAAACGTAACGAAGTAACGCTTGACTTAAAAGCATTGACAAAAATATTGGTAAAACACGTAATGACCCAAAAGTTTTGGTTTATATTATTATAGAAAAACAAGTCTTCTAGATTTTTGTGTAGGTTGCTTTTTCTAATTATTGGTCTTTTATAGTTATTATTTACCGTTTTTTTTAAAACTTTGGTAATCCCCAAAAATTATATGAAACATATTCTTTGCTTTTGCATTATTGACCGCATCAGTGACTATAGAAGGTCCTTTCCTTATTACTTCCCATTAGGAATGGACATTCAGGTATTCGGTTCGATTTTTCAGGTCTTCGATTTTTCGGATAGTTACATTTAGAAACTGTTCGAATATTTTAAAATTTTGGTTTGGTTCCTCCCGATTTCGGTGTGGTTCGATTTCTAAATTTAAAAACCATTATATAACCGAATTGGAATTTGGTTTCAGTTCGATTTGGGTAGTTAGTCATATTACCCAAAAATGAAAATAAAAGTTGATTAATTATTAATGAAATTTGGTATAATTTTGTTTTAAATTCATTTTGATAAGAAGAATAATAAATAGTTAAACATTTTTGCTATTTTGGATATTCTACTTTTTTGGGTACAATATCAAATATATTTTTAGATTTATCATTTTTCAGATATTTTTGGTATCCATTTTGTTTTTGTTCCAGTTTTCGGTTTCGGTTATTTGATTCTAGGATAGTAGGATCTGTTCAAATATTTAGTATTTTCGGTTCGATTCGGTTCAGCCAGTTCAGTTCGGTTATCGATTATTTTGCCCACCTACTTCCCATGTCGTTTACTTTTCTAATAGGTGGTTGCCCGCGAATTTACGGATGTAAGTAGGTGTTGATAGGATAGCTTGAGTCAAGAAACTGAAGCGAAACCGATCCTTAAAGTGATACCGAATCCGAACTGAAACTAATAAAATATACGTACAGATGCAAAACTTCAATAACCTGAAAAGCCGAATTGATCTTGATCTAAATCGAAATATTTTGATTACCCAAAATACCTAAACTACAATTATATACTTAAAAGTGTCAGTTATTTTTATATATAATATCAAAAAATATTTAAAATGCACGAAAAATATCCAGGTGTCCCAAAAGTAGGATTTTGAAGGCTTTTTAGGTATATTTGGATTTTTTTATTTTTCTATATAATTTAAGTGGGTATCTAAATTCGAATCAAACCCGCAAATATCTAAATCAAACCCAAATCGAAATGTACATATACCCGAATGTGATTTAACCCTCTAACCCAAAAACTTGTAACCTGAACAAACCCAAATGACACCCGAACCAAACTCAAACGGATATCTGAACACCTATTTGAACGTCCATCCTAAGGTGAAAGTATTATGTGGAGAATTTAACCCTAATTTGATATTTTTATAATTACTTATAAAAGTAAAATATATTTGTTTCTTTTATAATAATTTTAATGTAATATTTTTGGTTATATATTTTCAAATATATTAAATTAAAAAACTAAAAATGGTGCACTTGATTAGTTAGTAATTACTCATAAAATTAGATCTTTTAAATGAAAAAACCATTCTTAGTTCTTTGTTAAATGTATGAAATAATTTTTAAATTATTGAAGAGGTTCTTGCAAAACTAGACCCTTTTTTGAAGTCAAATGCTAGACTATACCCCTCTTTCCTGACTTTTAAAAATGCCTTAAACTGCCATTCACGAAGCAAAGTATTTACGAAAATACCAGTTTTAGACATCATGAGGCTTCACAAAGAAGTCTCACGTATGAGTTTCGAATGAAATAACCCAAAAAGTGCACGTTATTACGAAAGTGCAATCATCTTCAATATTCCCCAAACACCATTACCAACCAAAATCGAGTTGTTAATGCTTCAAACAACCGATATTTGGGATGCTAGTGCTTCAAACCACCGACATTTGAGATGTTAATTCTTTATCTTGAGCTAAAGCTTTCAATTTCCTCTCCAATTTCGTCAAAAAAATCTTTCTAAAAACTCAACTTTCATAGATCTTGCGATTTATTAAGATTTGTGCAATAAAACGACTAGGTTTCTTGGGTAATGGTGGCGTAAGAATTTCTTGGACGTCGACGAAGCGTAAAACGAGATCCTAAGGTAGTTTCTACGTGCATTTCGCCGATTTACAGAACAGAGACTTCATATTGAAGTCTCACAATCAACATGGGTCTAATTTTGCAATTGACTTATTTTTATAAGACTTCATTTTAAAGTCTCAGAGTTCCTTTGAAAACAAAAACCAGAATTGAGACTTTAACATGAAGTCTTCATAAAAGGGTCTAGTTTTGCATTTGACCGTAAGTTTGACTTTCTTTTTAGACTTCATCGTGAAGTCTTCGTAAAAAGCACGTGTATTGAGACTTCATTCTGAAGTCTCCGTGGAAAAAAGGATTACTTTTGCATTTGACCAAAATTTTCAAAACTTTGACTATTGGAGAGACTTCACCATGAAGTTTCAAACCATCGGAAAACATGGGAGACTTCAGAGTGAAGTCTCTAGACTATGAATCGAAAATTTTGGTCAAACGCAAGAGTAACTTGATTGGAGTTGTGCCAATGAAACTCCAGATCTCATTCTTCTTATGGCATGCCAGTTGGAATGAGAGCATATAGTGGCCCAGCCTCGATGCCCATGAGATCTTCTTCTCGTGGTATTGTAAGAAGACACCCAAACTGGAGTGCCAAATCTGGTCCCATTGGCGTGGCAGAAGTGCCACCTTCAGAGCATCAAACAACTTTGGTGTAGAGCTGAATATTTGGATGCTTTTATCAGGACATGACTCATCATCTTTTGTGAATAACCTTAGTGGGAAATCTGGCTTCTCCTCTATTGCGAGTCTCTCATCGGTTTTCTTTTTTTTTTTTTTGCCATGACACAAACCTCTTGCAACAACAAACAAATAAAAAACCTAGTTAGATAATTGAATGCAAAGCCACAAATGAGACTACAAAGTGAAATCTCCCACGACATTAACGAAACTTCGCTGTGAACTCTCATATGAGACTTCAACTTCAAGTCTCTATATTCTTTTTGAAGAATCAACAAACCTGAACCTTAAGTGTTGGAATCCCAGATGAAAGAATGAGTGTCGGAATCGCAGATCTGCGAAACAAACACAAATAGAACTGAGAATATGTGGGGTTTTAGTCATCGGCTCGGGGAGGAGAAGCGATTACCTTCAAAGGTGTTGGAATCCCAGATCTGAGAAGCAATGATGCCGGAATCCTAGAAGCAACAGTGTCGGAATCCTAGATATGCAAACAAAAACAAAAAAAAATTGAGAATCAAACATGCAAGAAGAATGTGTGAGGTTTTAGTCATCGACTCGTGGAGGAGGTTCCATTATCTTCACCAGCGTCGTTATCACGGTGTATTCCGGCAACGGCGATATTGGTTCTTTCAGAGAATCGAAGAGTCGCCTAATTTTTTTTGTATAACAGAAAAAGTGAAATCTCGAAACTCTAAACTATAAATTTTGTTAACGGTAAAAAAATATTATTTTACAGAGGCTTCAATATAAAGTCTCCTATAAGACTTTATGGTGTAGTCTCAATACCTTAAATTACCTTACATGATTTATAATTTTATGCATTTTAATGAATTTTTAACTTATATACGTTAGATTTGATCACAATATATTTCTGTTCTAAAATATTCAATCAATACATTTTAATTATTTTTATATTTAAATATAATAATTATAAGACTTCATCATGAAGTCTTTTTCCGCTAAACTCTAAAATTGGAATTTTTTTGAATTGGCGCCTTTACCGTTGGAATTGGCGCCTTTATCACATTTTAATTGGTGCCATCACATTTAAGTTGGCGCCTTTATCACATTTTTATTTTTATCACCATTTATTTTTGTTCTGATCAATCAAAATATTTTTATAACAGTAAATAACAAAATTCTGATGTTTTACCATTACACACGGTAAGGCTTCAGTTTGAAGTCTCATTTGAGACATTATGGTGAAGTTTGAAGATGTCTTTTACAATATTAAGAAGTCACTAAAGCATAGTGTTAACAACCATTACACACAACTAAATCATAGTTTTAACAAGATTAAGACCAACTAAAACTCATACCACCAATGATACCAAACACATGAATAGCACAACAACACCAAAGACCATCAACTTAAACTCTTCAATTTTTACTGGATCTGCAATTGTACTTCGGATTTCAGCAATATCAGTTATGAGGATCATGAGCTCATCCTCTAGTCCCTCAAATTTTTTTCTAGGATTTTCTGAAAGATTCATTTGATCATACAAGTATACAATCCTCTCTCGCAAGTCACGATTTTGAAACTCAAGTTTGATGAGTTCTTCCTCTAAAGCATCTTCCCACAATTTCCAAATGTGATTTCCACGATTCTACAAGTAAAATTTTCTGAAGAATTACATCTAAACAACTACTTCTTTCGTTTAACTCGTTATGAATAATTGCAAACTTACTTCTTTCGTTGGGCAAGTGTAAAATCTTCTACCCGGATCTTTATCACTCACAGAAGTTTCGATGCACATCCTAGCCCCACAGAAACAATGAATAGGAATTCCAAAATCTCCGTCAGCTTCACAACAACCAGAATTGAAAGGAGCTTTTGATGATGAACTCTGTGTGTAACTTATCGACATTGTCAAAGATTAAGAGAAGAAAAAGACGAAGTAGAAGCCAGAGGATGAAGACGAAACAGAAGAAGGCGAGAGAGTTCTTGCCGTTTTGGAGAGAGATGGATTTTTGAGAAAATTGAAGAAATTTTACATTATATGTGAGGGTAAAACTAGGTTAAATGTCCCCGCCGCAATTTTGGGACTTCATTGGTAACTGTAAATATATTATTTTAAAAAGATTAAAAAATGGAGTCTCTCACGAGACTTTACGACGACGTCTCTATACCCTAAACCCTAAATTTCGGATAAATTTTCTACTTTTATGTTAACAATCCCTAATATATACTTATATTTTACATCATATTAGTGTAATAAATTCAAAATGTAGCAGCTAGATGCATATTCGGCATTTTATAGCAAAAACATATGAATCCTAAGTGTAACCCTATATATGTATACATGTATTCCAACTCATTATCTCAACCCTAGATACATCCAAATATGATTTAGCTCAAATGGTTTAGTTTTATGAAAATTTATGAAATTATATTTTTAAAACTTTGGTTTTGATTGAAAAAAATTTATCTATAAAAAATCTCGAACAAAAACTTTTTTATAATTTTTATGATTTAAATTTAGATTTAGTTACGGTTTGAGACTTCACCGATAAGTTTCTATACCCTAAATGGGAGAGTTCATGATGAAGTCTAGTATGAGACTTTGTGAGAAAATCTCGTGCCGCACTGAGGTCAAAACAGTAATTGCTGACTTCATGTTTTTTGTTTGCAAAGAAGGGTGTCAAGCGTAATTTCATTGCCCTTGTGGTGTACTTTTACATTTGATTCAAATTGGGATCTAGTTTTGCATTCAAATCCTTCTTGGGGTCTAGTTTTAGCAATTCCCCCAATATTGAATGTAAAGATTTGATATTTTATTCACCTTCTTCTCAAATTATTGTTTCACTCCTATTGTCTTGTATGTCAAGTTAAAAAATCAATTTTTACTTCAAACATTTACTACACAAGCAATAAATAATTGATATAAATATGCAAAGTGATGAGAGATTTTTCTCTCTACCGAGATTAAACCCGGACTAATCGCAAGAGCACGATTGTCTCTTGTAATATAGCATCGGGGTCGATCCACGAGGAGCAAACACTAACACACTAAGCTATATAGAATATATGG
>OVAN01007983.1:0-18844 GCA_900406275.1 Anastatica hierochuntica | reverse complement strand
TGCCAAGCTCTTGACCTCTCGAATGCATCTGGTTTTGCCTGCGATTATTTCGGAGAATCAATCGGGGTTTGTGCCGGTACGTCTCATCTCTGACAATGTGTTAATTACACATGAAGTTCTATATTACTTGCAGACGTCTAAGGCCACTTCTCAGAGTTTCATGTCGGTGAAAACTGATATGAGTAAAGCCTATGACAGGATAGAGTGGGATTTTTTAAGAGCAGTACTTCACCGCCTAGGCTTCCAACCGCTTTGGATATCCTGGATTATGGAGTGTGTTACGACTGTCTCGTATTCCTTTCTAGTTAATGGCTCTCCGCAAGGCCGAGTGTTGCCTTCTCGAGGATTGCGCCAAGGCGACCCACTATCTCCGTGTCTTTTTGTATTATGCTCCGAAGTGCTTTCGGCCCTATGTCGCCGAGCCCAAGACTCGGGTGAACTGATGGGTATTCGAGTATCTAGACACAGCCCTCCGGTCAACCATCTACTTTTTGCTGATGATACGATGTTTTTCTGTAGATCAGATGGGGCTACATGCCATCGTCTTCGCCAACTCATACGCTCATATGAGCAGGCATCTGGGCAGCAGATAAATGTTTCGAAGTCTTATATCACTTTTTCGGCCAAGACTCCATTATCTCGTAAGGTGAATGCGCGGCAAATTCTAGGCATTCAGCAGGAGGGAGGCCATGGCCGATATTTAGGACTCCCGGAGCATTTCGGGCGTAAGAAAAAAGACATTTTCTCGTCTATTGTGGATAGGATCAGGTAGAGGGCGCTGAGTTGGACCAATCGGTTCTTAAGCTCGGCTGAGAAAGAGGTGCTCTTGAAATCGGTTCTCTCTGCGATTCCCACATATGCCATGTCCTTTTTCAAACTACCAGTCTCCTTGGTTAAGCGAATACAGTCTGCTTTAACGCAATTCTGGTGGGATGATAAATCGGATAAGCACAAAATGGCTTGGATTTCATGGGCCTCTCTGACAAAGCCCAAAGCAATTGGAGGCCTTGGTTTCAAAGATATTCAAGCCTATATTCTTTCACTGTTGGCTAAATTGGGCTGGCGACTTCTCTCTGCTCCGACTGCCCTAGTTTCACGAGTTCTTCTGAGCAAATATTGCTACGACTCGTCGTTCCTTACTTGTCCACTAAAAGCCAATGCCTCGTATGGATGGCAAAGCATCATGGCTGGCCGTTCAGTTCTTCACAAGGGACTTGGCTGGCTCGTTGGTTCGGGTACAAACATTCGTGTATGGGAGGATCCATGGTTGTCGCTGTGTACACCATTGAGTCCGATGGGACCAGTCCCTCTAAATGCAGTCCATATGCGGGTTTCGGACCTTATTCATGAAGATAGTCGCACCTGGAACTGGGATTTAATCTCGACATATCTACCAGCATACGAGCAACATTTGAGACTCTTGCATCTCGGCTCTGCCCCTTGTGATGATCGCCTTGTATGGCTTCCTTCAAAGAATGGTGTCTATAAGGTAAGCTCGGGTTATTCTCTCCTTACTTCCGAAGAGACTGAGCTTGGTGAGGAGTTGGCTTTTGATTGGGTCAAGTGCGTATGGCGGGTCCGAACTCTCCCAAAGATAAAAAGCTTTTTATGGAGGGCGTTACGAGGAGCGTTGGCTGTTGGCTCACAACTTCAAACCCGAGGTATGGCAGGTGCCCTTGGTTGTAAGCGATGCGGTGAGTTAGAAACAGTGGATCACGTCATTTTTCTCTGCCCGTTTGCGCAAGAGATTTGGGAACAGCCGCCAATCGATATGCCTACTTTTGGAGGCTCTCCATCTATGTTTGCGTTCCTTGTTGCGGCTGTTCGCTTTCGAAACCTACCGCCGCTGGGCCTTTCAACTGCCGCTCTCTATGCATGGATAGCTTGGGCATATGGCGGGCACGTAATGAGTTAGTTTTCTCAGACTCATTGTCCAATCCAGGGGATATCATTACAGGGGCTCTCATTGCAGCTCAACAATGGCAAACAGTACAACAAGTTCATAACTCTCCGAATAGGGTAGGGGCGAATGGTCACCTCTTGCCTGATGGTGTGCTCTGCTTTTTCGACGCAGCTTGGAACCCTACCACTTTAATGTGTGGTGCAGGTTGGCTTTTCCGCTCTAATGCGGATGGTATTTTAGGAGAGTTTACTGCCTCCAAACCTCTTGTTTCCTCAGCACTAATGGCTGAAGCTTGGGCTATGTGGATGGCTTTAACTAAAGCTCTATCACAAGGTGCCCGTGATCTCAAAGTGTTCTCCGATTCACAAGTACTAGTCAATCTTCTCAATAAAGCGCAATTGCACATTGATATCCATGCGATTCTGGATGATATCCGCTTAGTTATCTTGCAATTTACTTCTATTTCCTTTCATTTTATTCATCGCAATTTAAATACTCTAGTGGATGCCTTAGCTAAGGAGGCTTCCAGGCCTCCAGCTTTCTCTTGATTTAGCTTCAATAAAATTTCGGTGGTCAAAAAAAAAAAAAAACTAATTTAAATTATTATTAATAAATTATCAAAAAAACCCAATATAAATTGTTAAATTAATTTATCGGCTACTTTATTAATCTAGCTAATTTATTAAATTATTAAATTAATTTATAAAATTACAAAATGAATTAAATATATTGTTGTGTGAGTAAGCAATGTACATAAAAGCTAACTAACCTAGTTGATAATATGAGGTAGGGGGTTAGAATGAGGTAGATAGTTAAATTATTGTTATGTTTGTGTTATATATGAGGTAAGGGTTCGAATCCTATCTTTTGTAAGATACGTTTTTAATTTTCTATTTAACGTAAAACGTCATGGTCTCGTATTTAACGGTTGACTTTCTGATGAGGATTTTTTTGGTCAAAATTTGAAAGTTGAGGATTTTTCCGACATTTTCCTCCCGGATAATGGTAAAATTTATAGGTCTGGATATCCGGATCTGGACTTATTATATAATATTAAAAGTATGTTTATATGTATATATCATATAATTCATATACATAAATAAGTAAAAAATAAATTATGTTAACTAATAATAATAATTTTTATTTTATTTTTGAAAATAAATTTAAAAATGTAAATTATATATTGGTTTTATAAATTTTAATTCAATTTAACTTTTTCTTTTTTAAAAAAATATATAAAAATCTGGATCCGAATATCCGCGAATATATGAACTTTCATATGGATACCCGAAGCCTTATATCTGGATCCGGATTAATTTCACGGATCCAGATCCAAATACCTTAAAATAGCTCGAATTTCCGGACCTTTTCACTCCTAATCGAAACATCCAACAAAGAGTTTAAGCAACCTTTAAATAAATAAAGAAAAAACTCAAATATTTGGAATTCATTGGTCATAGTAACACAATCTAGTGAAAGTTTGAAAATAAATGAAAACCAGAAACAACCCAGCGCATTCACGCGGGTAAAAGCAATATGTTAGCTTAATTATATCATAATCTAAACTACAAATATTAATATGTATGACATTGTTAATCCGAAATGTTTCTTGTAACTAAAAGGGAAAAATCATTTGTTCATTTAAAACTGAATAGAAGTGGAACTTTTTTACTCTATATTTCAAATAAATGATTTTTAATCAAATATTTTTTATTTCAAATTAAGTGATGTTATCACTTTTCATTACAATTTCATGTTTTTAGACTATTTATATTATGCTAGTATTTTTCTTATTTGTTGAATTGTTATTAATATACCTAATAAATGATGTTTCATCTACAATAAACCAAATTTTAAATGATTTTTTAATGTGTATAAAACTTTTAAACATCTTTTAAAATGAAACAGAGGGAGTAGAAATTAGAGAAATTATAAAGGAAAGAGTCTTTACCGTGAATCGGAACAATATAACTAACCTTTTGATAATATACACTTCCATATCATAATTATATGGTTGCAAGTTAATTATGTAATAGAATATTTTAAAATCCTGGCATTGAGTAATCTTTAATGGATTATAAGAAAGGACGAAAAAATTGGATTATAGAAAACTATGGTTTGTTCGATTATAAATTTGACTTCTTCTCTTTAGGTTTGCTTAGACTCAATAGCTAAGAAAACATTAGTTAAACATTTTTGACTATCTGAACTAAATCCAATCCAATATACTTCATCTATACCATTTTTTAAGTCTTTTTAATTTTTTTTTATAAGTTCTTCTCAAATATTTATGTAAACCTTTAATTTGTTTAATTCATTAATAACTAAAAGAATTTTTCTAATTGTTTGAATTATTTTTGTTTATATATAAATAATATTTTTACTATAGAAAGACAAGATTCTTAAATTTCATTTTTTTTATCTATAATGACTAATATAATGGGACAAAGAGAGTACTATGATTGTCCCCAAATATTATTACATAGAGTTAAATAGCCTACAATAGAATATGATTTATCTATAAAACTTTTTTGGTATAGAATATTTCATAGGATTAGAAAAAGTACTGATAGATTTTCATTTAAATTTTTTTTGTACTCCGTACTTAACATAGTGTCCAATGGAATAGCTATTACGATATTTAAGTTAAAAAAAATCTAATACATTTTTGGTAAAAAAAACTTGATATTTATTTAGGGGAAATCAAAACTAATAAATACATTTTTTGGTAAATAAGTAAATATTCTTATGTTAGTCCTTTTTTTAATCTCAAATAAGCTTAATCTATCTATACTATTATTAAATACGAAATCAAATACTTATGATATTTATGACGTGGCGCTCATACAGAAGCCGAATTTGACGTGGCATCGCGAGAAAATTCGTTGGAAAATAGTAAAAAATAGATATTAAAATCGGCCCAGCTGACGTGGAGCGATCTGGTGCATACGTTTTCTTATTTTCTTGCGTGGCATCGTCGTATCCGTTCATTTTTCTCCACCAACCGAATTTGGACCGTTTTACCCCTACGCGAAATTATGTAATTATTTCTAAAAAAATGTTTAGTTTTTCGGCCAATCAAGACTTGACCACGCTCCGAAAATCTTCGTTTGCAATCTACGCGGTGTTTATCTTTTATTTGGTCTTTATCTTTTTATTTTTTAAAAAATTCTAGGATCTTTAAACCTAGAATATCTATTAGTATAAATAGCCTATTCCAGAGAATTCACGTTTCATCATCATTTTTTACTCTCATTTTGATTTTTTCAACTCAACATCTCTATCTATTTCGATTTCAATTTTTTTTACAAAAGGTTCCTGTTTTTAAAATTTTAGATCATCTATTATAAGATCCTCATCATGTACACTACGACTAAACTATAACAATCATGTGTTTTTTTATTCAATCCATGCTTTGTTTCAAGTTATACTGCTAAATTATACGAATCTTTTAACCAATTTTTTTGTGTATTCTTTCAGTCATAACACATGGTTCAATCGTATGATTTACGAATGACAACAATGCACAAATTGCAAGAAGAAAACGACTACAAATTATACGAGCAAAGAAACAAGGTCTCCCGTTGAAACAATGGTATGTTTAAAAGACTATGTTTTCGTGTTGAGGTTTCTTATAAAATCTAAGCGTCAATTGGTTCTTATTACTTAGAATGTAAACCCTTTTAGACTGATGGTTCAGTTCTCACAAGAGACTTTCCTCATGTCTCTCAAAGACTTGGCTTCACGGAGGATTCCACTGAGACACATTCAGAAGCATGTGAAGAAGCATTGTACAACGAAGCAATGACTCGAGAGAGCAACATCGTCTCATTCATTGCCTTTAATTCTTTTTCGCCTCAAAGGAAGATCTCGAAAGTTTGGTGTGCAGTGATATGATATTCATTGCAGTATATAATTCATAATAGTTATCAATTGTGTTGATTTTCACCAATTTATTAGTATGTAATAAAGGAACTCCCACGCTCACCAATTATGTGTGTTGATAGTTGATTTGAGTTTTAATCTTTTTATTAGTTTTGCTTTTAAAAACGAAGTATATATGGCTCACTTTTTGATATTGCTACTTTTTGAATATGAATGAATGCTCTTTGATTCTGCATCATCTACTGAATGAATGAGGTATCACATATGTTTATACTGTAAACTTACTCCATAAAATAGTCAATATAATTTATTTATATATAAGTTATCTATGTTCTTTTTAAACTCGAACACCTAAAAATTTAAATGACTAGAATAAAAAATGGCCAACCTATTTGAATACCTATTCCTATCTAAATGTATTATAATCTTAAAGTCTAACTCATAGTATTAAGGTGGTGGACTTTGCATTTCATGACAGTAAGGCAAAATGAACACATGAACGAGAAGTAAGAGCACCCGCATTGAGAGTTCAATGCGGGGTTCACACACAAAACAAGAAAAAAAAACACAAAAATCGAGGAACCCGAGCTCTCTCGAGCTCTTCCGAGTGAATCCGGATCATAAGGGGTTCGCCACGTGGCGAGTCCCCATTGGTCCGATTTTATTTTTTTAAATTTTTTTTTTTAAAAAACGAAAAAAAAATAAAAAATCAATTTTTAATTTTTTTTGGTGAACCCCCATGGGTTCACCAATGCAGATGCCCTAACGAAGGTTAAAAACATGTGATTAAAACATGCGAATAAAATGACAAATGAGATGTATAAGAAGAAGGTAATAAGCATTCTGACCCAAAAACAACCATTGCTCTCGAATATAGTAAATCTATTTTTCTTTTTTCATTGTGTATATACAAAGAGTCAAACAATGAATGAATACATAAAACAAAAAAATTGATATGAGAGCTTAATTAAAACATTAGTCTATAAAAAAAATTACGAAATCTAACCATGCCCGTGCAAGGCACGGGCCAACTCCTAGTTAGCATTAATTTTTCCATGCCTACCACTCGATCACTATCTCATCTGCTCTTTTTTCATTCGTTTTTCTATTATTTCGATTATTCTATATTTCTAGTTTCTCATCTTTTGTTTAATCTTGATGATTCGTAGTCCTAACTTTTATTTTGTTATTGTGTTATTTACTCTTTTTTTCATGCATGATGAAAATTTAAAGCGGCAATACTAATATTCACTGTATACACTTGAACGCTTATTACCAAATATGTATCATAGAAAAAGTTAACAAACTCAAAATAGAGAAAGTAGTTCAATAAACATAAATTTGAAATTGAATAAAATAATAGAACAATTCGTAAATAGATATTGACTTTTGAAAGGGTGCGACCTTTACCGACTCTATTGTATTCCAATGTGTGTTTACTCGGTTGGGTTTCTAATAACATACTTAGATGTTAAAAAAAAAAAAATAAGTATTGCTTCATATTTTGCTGCTAATATATTATAATGATATCTTTTGTGATTTAGAAATCACACCTGCTTAATTTTCTACGATAACGCAACCCATTTCTAATCAAACAAATAATGATATTTCGCTTTCTCGGATATTTTTCGAATGTCCATAAATTAAACAAGAACCTTAGAAGATTGGCATAGAAAGATGCAGTGAGAAAATGAATTTCCAGAATATAAATAAAATTATTTTTATAGGGAAGAGATAGTTATAGTCATGTTCTGTAGAAAAGTTCAAAAGGTATGGATGCTTGTGTCGTTGTGCTTCATCTCCTTCTTAAAATTAAATGGTAAGAAAAAGCTTCTTATCTTTTATAATATAATTGTTGAGATAGGTGAAAAAAAAGCATAATTGTTGAGATAAGAAACTGTCCCACATCGAATAGCACACAATACTTCTAAGTGCTTTAAATAAAGAAGTCTACACGAGTTATAACAACTGAGTGGTGTCTGTGAGAGTCTGCTTATCAATATCTAAATCTTAAACGAGTTATTATATTAAAAAAAATTACGTAGGTTTTCTTCTTCATCCAATGAAAGTTAATTCAAATTAATCATACAGAATAAAGAAATAAATTATTTGTTTATCTTTTGTATTTATAGGGAGACGTGACTCATACTTTATTGATCTTACATATAAAAAATTATTAGATTTTAATCCGCACATACGGATATTTTTAATTTTATAAATGTACTTTAATTCATATAATACTTCTATTTAATATAATATAGATTATAATAATGAATTTATTTTAGTTTAGAATTTTTAATTTTTATAGTAAAATTTTAATTAACATTATTTTATAATAGTATTATATTATTAATTACAAAATTAAGTAATGCATTATTTAATAAAAATATTTAATTTTTAGTGTAATTTTATTAGATTTTTCTCAACATATTTTGTTATAACTAAAATTAAAATTCAAAATTATAGTTAAAATTTATTTATCATTAATATCTTTATTAACTAATAAGATTTCCGGGAAATATTATATATAATTGATTAATATAAATAATCAAAATATGTTATATGTAATTAATTAAATAGTACTATTATGACTTGTCAACAGTAAAAAAATAGTGACTTTATTTTAATAAAATAGATTATTTTGTATATTATTTTTACATATAGTTATTATTTTCAAACTTTTTATTTGACAAATTTTCATATGTGATAAAATTAGATTAACCAAATAAAATACTAAGTATTTAACAAACATAATTGCGTTTCTTCATATTGTTTAAGTTTTATCGTAAAAAATTATTTGTTTATGTGAATAATATTTTGTGGATATTATTTTTTGTTTGAGAATTTGGTATTTGAAAAATGTTTATATAAATAAAATTAGCTCTTTACATCTTATTTTTTCAAAAATCAAATTTTTTACTCCAAGATTGAACCCGAAAAAACATGTAAAAAACCCGAACAAGTTCCATACTCAAGTATTTATGGTTTCAGATTTTACCCGTGTCGAATTCAAAACTCGAAATAGTATATGGGTGCCCCGAACTTTTGCATACATATACATACATCCTTACTCTTAGGCGGGTGTATTCAAACAGGAATTTGAAGTGATTTGTATTAAAATCTGAAATCTCATGTTATTGAAACAAGAATTTTAAAAAGTCTTATACAATTCAGTGTTATTGAAATGATGATTTTAAAATGTATATTCAAATCCACTGTTATTGGAAATATTTTAACTGATGGATTTTAAGTGATTTAAGGTGTTTTAGTGGAATTTCCTTGTTAAAAATACAAAGACTCAAATCACTTCATATCACATGGTTTTAAGTGGAATTGCAGAGAATTTCTATAAAAAATCACAACCACTTCCTAATTCATCAAAATCTTCTAAAAACTCATTAAAAATCAAATCCCATCAAATACTCAATCCAATACATCCCTCTTATACTCTTATATTCATATACTTGTTTTGTTTAATCTGAAAATCTCGAACCTGAATTCCAAAAACCCGAAAATTCAGAAAAACCTAAACTTAACCCAAATCCAAAAAACTCAAAATATCCAAAAAATTGGAGAAACCTAAAAAAAAAAAGACTCAAACCCGTATATGAAAAACCTGAAAATGCTCGATTTCGAAAAAAGTATCAGATCTATTTGAGTTTTAATAATTTTACACATTTGCATTTATACTAAAATAATATAATTTTCATATATACTATAGTATAAATATATCAATACCGATTTATTATAAAATAAATATTATATGATTGAATCTATAGTCTTGTATAGAATATTTTTATATATTTATCAATACATGTATGCTAACACATTACCTATATAAATATTGATACATTTATAATATATAAACTAATTTAAAATAATAACATAATTTTGTATAATTTAATTGTACATCGAATTAGAAGATATAATATGGAATTATCAATATTTATATTTTATTGTTAACTAAATAATAATAAATGTTATAATTATTTTAGTGACTTATGAATGAGTCAAAATTTAAATGACAACTTTTTAAAGTAGATAAAAAGTAGGACTCTGTTTTAATATAGTAGATCATAAACATAAAAAGTCTATGTAGTTTTTAGCACAATCTAAATGATGAATTAGATCAAACTATAAAGAAAAAAAACAAACAAGCATTAGACCAAACTAGTAGTATAACTTTGAGATTATTTTTTCATTATAAAGTCACGTAATATAGGTTATTTCAAATTTGTATTTTGTTTGATTAAAGAAAAGCAGAAGAATAGTCATTTGACACCGCTATACTTAGAGCATCAGCAATTGTAAGAGTCTCTTACCATTATAATAATAATAAATTTAATTATTACAATAATTTAACTAATTTAAATTTCATTCAACCAATAAAAAGAAGATAAGTGTGTGGAAAATTGAAAAAGTAGGAGAGAAGTAGATGAGAGTTTTTCAAATAAGAAACTCAAGTTTCTTATGGAGAAACTCTCCTCTACTTTTCTCCTACTTTTTCAATTTTTATCATTATTTTAATATTGAGAAACTCACCAAGAACTCTCAATGTTCATGCTCGTAGAGCATCCCCATCAGGGGATTATAAGAGTATCAATAAGCAAGTTCACACAATTCCCGAGAGAACCCATATCACCAAAGCTCTTCCCTAAGAACCAGTTCATTCACTGTTTCGCGGGCTCCACGACACGTGGCGGTCCGCGATTGGCTCGTTTATTATTATTATTTTTTTAAAATCAAACGAAAAAAATAATTTATATATATAATAATGCTTTTTGGAAATCGAGCCTTTAGATTGCTAATGGGGATGGTCTTAGACCATAATTAACGCATATGATCTTTTCAAAATATCTAAACAATATTTTAATATTATAATTGTTTGAAAAAGAAAAAGAAAAAAGCTTACGGACAAAAAAGAAAATTCTATAGAACCGGTTCTTATTTAACAAACGGAGGAAGCATTTCTTAATCTCTCTCCAACTTTTCCCTTTTTTTTTTTAGAACCTCACGTTAAAGAACCACCATTTCTGATTTAAAAAAAAAACAAAATTCCTAACCAATCGCGGACCGCCACGTGTCGTAGGGTCCGCGAAAATAGTTAAAGATGGATTTTTAGACTAAAGACCACAGATGGAGATGCTCTAATTATGACTTTACACTCTAACAAAACCTCAAAATCTAAGCATTTTGAAAGATGAGACTTTAAATCTTCCCAGATTTTGTATATTTTCCCGAGAAAATGAGAGAAAGCATCTATAAGCTTTCTTTGGCCCGTCTCGTTGCTTTCGCTCGCATCAGCAGCTAAATGGGTTTTGTCTCCCAAACTCAAATCTTTAAGCTTTTTTCTTATATAAGTCAAAAACTTCTTCTTCTTCTTCTTCTTAAGCTCCGTGATCCACAAGTTCTAGTTGATTTTTCCGATTCAGTATGTTGAAGAAACGAGAGATTTCTGAGTACAGAGAAAGACTTGACAAGACCTTGACGTCTCATGAGCTCACTAATGAGCAAACTCTTAAAACTCTAATCAGAAATCAACTCAATGAAGGTTTCTTTTGTCGATTTACTACTCTCTTAGCTTCTTTGATTTTAATGACTTTTCATGTTCTTCTTCAAACAGAGTGTAATGATGATATGTTGGATCAAAGAGTAGCTGATTTGTTCAGTACCCTTGAAAAGCTTCGTAGTGTATCAACAAAGAATCATCAAGAGTTGTCTAAATCAAGCAATGATACATCTTATGGTGATTGGAAAGTATGTTTTGTGTGTGTGTTTCTTTTGGCTAAAACAGAATTGTTACAATGTTATTACCAAAGTGTTTTTCTCTTTGTACAGTTGAAACATGACCGTGAAGATTGTCGTGTTATGTACCGTGAAGGACCTCAAGGAAGTCCATTTCATACACTACTAGTTGAAGGTTACATCGATGCAACTATCGAACAATGTAAGTTTTTAATCAAGTGGTTTGAACAGCAAGAAAAAAGGCTTTCCGATTTGATTCTAATCGCGTTTATGCAGGTTTATGTGTCTCATGGGAATCATCACTCTATGAGAAATGGTGAGAGTAGCAGATTTTGGTAAAAAAAAATTCTTTTGAATCTTTTCGCGAAATTAACGGTTTTATGTTTTGGTGTTTAAGGTGGCCAAAGTATACATTTCCAGCATTCAAAGTCTTACAAACTAAATGCTTGCAAAAGTTTCGGATCAATGAACAAATATGTCTAGTGAGGTCTGTTTTTTCGCAAATTGTAATCTACTTTCTTGAAGCTAACTTAAATATCGATGTTTCGATGTTATCTTTCCGGAAGAAAGGGTGAAAGTGCCGTGGCCATTGACAGATAGAGAAGCCCTTGTGCGGTTTTTCTTATTCGAATACTTTAAAGACGGTCTAGTAATCATCTTACTAAACTCGGTAAAATCATAAAAGACATAACTCAAAGTTAGATCTCTTTTCATCCTAATGACTTTGACATCATCTAAACCTATATATTTAGATTTCATCAATAGAAGAAGTAGAGAATATCGACAAGAACGATATAGCTGAAGCAGTGAATGCTGTGAGGATTGATTTAGTAGGCGGAGTTGCGATACAAAAGGTGAATTCCGAGAGGAGTTATGTAAGGTGAGTGTGAGTGATTTTACATTTTTAAAACCACTTGTATAACCAAATAACTTGTGTTTTTTTTCTTTCAAATTTGTGAAACATTGTTGTAGATTCATAACAGAATTGGATATAAAGCTGGACTTGGTCCCTTCATCTCTAATAAATTTTATGTCTAGGCAGCTTCTCAGCAACGGTTTCGGACTTTTTAAAAAGGTTCAGTTTCGGTTATTTAGTTCACAAAGAAGCTGCTTTTCTCGGTTGCTAATTTGTGTGATGTTTACAATGCATATGCAGACTATTGGCTCGATGGCTAAATCGGATGATTATAGCCGAGTTTTAGCTGATCCGTTGTATACTCGGATACATCAAGCTCTGTATTCTAATGACAAAGCTGATGAAGAGAAAGAGTCAAAGATGGAAGCTGATGAACTAGATATGAGATCTTTGGCAAAAGATAACGGGTTTCGATATAGCGAAGAAAACAAGTCTCTACTTTGCAAAAGAGATCATGAGATTGAGGAAGAAGGATTTGTTAATGAAATAGAAGATGATAAAAGTGTTTCTTCTTCTGAGGATGAAAATGTCATTGGGAAGACACAAAACTACAATGGCGAAAGACGGTTCTGCATAAGTCCAGAGGTGAAGCAAGCTTTAGGAATATTAGAGAGAGTTATATCAATGGTTAGAAAATCCAGAACAGATAAAGAAGTTTGTATTCAAGATCCTAAATTTGATGAAGCATCCTTCACACATTATCTGAACAACAACAATAACAGCAACAGGTAAAAAACTAAAGAATTTTAAGAAAATAGTTTGCTTTTGATACTAAGAGAATATAACATTTTGAGGTGATTCTAGGCAAAGTGGATCGAGTTCATTTGCAAGAGAAGGCAACAAGATAGCTCATGCATCATCACCAGAGATTGATCTTATAGCAAACTCTGAGGTCACAAAGATAACAATCTCACAAGCCACAACACTTTTTAGCCAAACAACAGAGGATAACAACGACAAACCGAGCGGTTTAAATGGAAGCAAGGGCTCGATTTCGCAGAGAAAACGTAAACCGGGCTGCTTCTGTTTCAAGCTGTGGATGAGAAAGACTTGAAATTTTGATAAAAAGCCAAAGATTTTTGAGTCTTTTGAAGTTGCATAGAAGAGTTTATAGCAATTACTACAGGGCAAGATAGTATAAGATTCTCAAACGGTCTTTTAACTACTTTATGAGAATAAGTATTTCCATAAACTATAGAGATTGTAATACTTCTAAACAATAAAAAGTTGTGAATGATAAAGATGATGAGGTTGAGAATTCTTTGTACAAAGAGGACTTAGACCATCTCCAATGGGTTTACTCTATTTTAGAGTATAAAAATACTCTAAAATAGAGTAGAATTTGTCTCCAATCCGTTTACTCTATATTTAACTTCAAGAATGTATAATTTTAAATATATTCTTTTCTATTTTGTGATTCATACCTTTAATTTATAAAAGTTACAATTTGGTCCCAGATATTTATTTTTCACAAAAGTTTCATTTAATTATAATATTTTATATTAAATATTTATTGTATTAAAATTTATTTTCACAAAAGTTTCATCTATAATTTTAATTTTTGATATGTTTCCTATTTTCAATTTTAGTATTTCTTATTTGGCTAATTTTAAAAATTTTATATGTTGCGAGTGTTTCATTTTTTAACAATCTCTTTGTAGTTTTATAATTTTGATAAATAAATTATATCATATAAGTGCAATACGAAAAAATGATAACAAACTTCAAATATTGTATTTACTGTGTTGAACATAATTATTTGTGATTTATATAAGTAGACTACGTAAAAAATTATCAAATAATAAAATGAAAAAGTAAAAGGACTAAACTATAAATAAAAAAGTTCTACTCTATAATAGAGTAAGAGAATAAAGTTATTCCAAATATAGAGTAGTCTAACTCATTACTCTATTTTAGAGTAAAATATTGAGTCAGGTTGGAGAAGACTTTTACTCTATAATAGAATTTTGTGTAAAAAATAGAGGTGGGTTGGGGATGCCTTACTACTGTTTGTTAAAGTAGATAAATTTCTCTTGGAGAAGTTTACACCGACCAGGTTTGAATCTTGAACACCAACCAGCTATTTGTAACTTTTGGTTCGGGTTCAGTCCGGGTAGATTCAGGATTGGAAAGTAGGGTTGGATATTTGGATTCAGATATTTTGGGATTTTTTGGATATCTCGGATTTTTTTAGATATTTTGAGATTTTTGGATCAATTTGAATACTCGTTTAGAATTAGGCTTTGGATATCTTCAAATATTTTTTTCGGTTTTAGGTTCATATTCGGGGTTGAAGTTCTTTGGATTTTTCGGGTTTCTTGATACATGTTCGGATTTGGATCAGATTTGAGTGTTATCCGAAACCTGAACTATTCGAGACTAAGACCCATTTGGGTTCGTTTTAGATTCAGGTTTGATTTCCGAGTAAAATGCTCAACCCTTAAAAATAATCAAAATAAACCGTTTATAAATAAAAGGAAAAATTCCATAAAAACAAAATAACTTAATTTCGATTACTATTTTAATACACCAATTTTAATGTACCCATAATAACACACCAACTATTTTCGTTTTCCAGACCAATACATCAATTATTTTCTTTGTACATTTTAAATCACATACACTTAGTTATCTACCCATTTAAAATAACATCGTTAAAACTCTGTTAATTATTTTTTTTTAATGAAAAATAATTATATTAATAGTTACATTATCTAAATTATTTAAAAATATACAAATTCAAAAAAATAAAAAGTTTCAAAAAATTATGAGAAATCTAATAAGCAGTAGCATCTTGCATTTAAAAAAAAAATCTTTATAAAATTTGAATTATTTTTTTTACTTTTATTATAGCTTTTGATAAGTTTTAGATTTATTATTAATATTTTATAAATCTGAAATGATATTTTAATAATTTATTAGAATTTTTATATATTTTTGAAAATTTTATTTTTCACAATTTTTATATATTTAAAATAATTTAGTTTGATATGATCATAAATATTATTATGTTTATTTAAATTTTTTTTCCGGCATGTTTGTTTAATTTAATTAACGGAATTTTTAACAATATTATTTTAAATGGGTAAATAATTAAAGGGAGACTTACAAAAATACACATTTGTATTGTCTGTTTTTCAAAAATACCCCTGCTTGAAAATTTTTTATTTTTACACCTCCCTTTTTAATGAAAAAGACCATTATACCCCTAGACTAAAAGAAACCCTAAACGTTAAACCCTAAACCATAATTCATAAACTTTAAACCCTAATAGCTAAACCCTAAACCCTAATCACTAAATCTTAAACCCTAAACCCTAATATTTGAGGTGTATATTTGAGAACTTTTAAAAGACAAGTGTAAATGTAAAATTTCTTTTCCTTTTAAGCGTATTTCTGTAAATTAATCATAATTAAATATATGTGATTTAAAATAAATAAATAAAATAGTTGACGTTTTATTCACCGAAAATAGTTAGTGCATTAGACCGAATAAATCCAAGAACCCATAACGACTAATGGGCTTGACCCGCGTAAAGAAAAACATAAAGGGATAAATTAATAAACCCTAAACAAGTCTCATCTTCTTTTCTTTTTCATCTTCTTCTTCTTCGCCGTCTTCGTCTTCGAGTTTCACTCAACGAAGAAGAAGAGCGTTTCTTTTTTATGGAATCTTCGGCTGATCAAACTGCGAAAGCAATTTCTGAATTGTCTATGGATTCTACTACCTCTTCAACCGTTGAGCCTGGTGCTGGTGATGGAGCTGGACCTCGGAGTAAAAAGTACGTTTCTTTACTCTCTGTTTTCATGAATCTTCGTATGGGTTTTGATTGTGGCTGATGGGTTTCCGTTAAAAAAATGTTGTAGTGCTCTGAAGAAGGAACTGAAGATGAAGCAGAAAGAGGAAGAGAGGAAACGTAAGGAAGAGGAAAAGGCCAAACAAGTGAGCATTCTTCTGATTCTAATAAGCATATGGGTTTTGATTCGCTATAGAGAAGTTTGATTTTGTTTCAGATTTACTGTTTATGAGTTTAGTGATCTTTCTTTCGTTTGATTCAGGCTCCCAAAGCAAGCTCTCAGAAGACAATTGCAGCAGATGATGAGGATATGGACCCGACGGTATACAATCTTTCATCATCATGTTATGCAATGAAGCTATTTGAATATGTATGAACTAAGTGGTTTTCTGTTTTCTTTTGCAGCAATACTTTGAGAACAGATTGAAGTATCTTGCGGCCGAGAAGGCTAAAGGGGAGAATCCATATCCTCACAAATTTGCTGTTTCGATGTCGATTCCTGAATACATTAAGAAGTACAGTAGCTTAAACAATGGGGATCATGTTGAAGATGTTGAGGTTTCTCTAGCTGGTATGTTAAAGCTGCTAAAAATGTCATTGCTTAAGTTTTCTTAGCTGCTTGCCCTTGGATTGAATCGGAGGTTGTTTCATTGTTGGTTAGGACGGATAATGAGCAAGCGATCTTCATCGTCCAAGCTCTTCTTTTATGATCTACACGGTGAGGATTTCAAGGTCCAAGTTATGGCTGATGCGAGGTGAATGCTTTATTTACCGCATTATTAGATTCTCTGATCCTCTTTGTTGAACTTAATGCCCTGGAATGTAGATTTGCTTAGATATATTGTATTTTCTCATTTGTAGTAAGTCGGGATTGGATGAAGCTGAGTTTTCAAAGCTCCATGCGAATGTTAAGCGTGGTGATATTGTTGGTGTTACTGGGTTTCCAGGTTTGTACAATCTTTATATTTGTTTTACTATTATCATTCGTAAAGCCTATTTCAACATCCTTTGTTCGGATTCTCAATTTTCAGGAAAGACTAAGAGGGGAGAGTTGAGTATCTTCCCCCGATCGTTTATAATTCTGTCCCATTGCCTCCACATGATGCCTAGAAAGGCTGATAATGCTAGTTCAAAGGTAGAGAAAATTCAACATGGCTTTTACATTACCTCAGAGTCACCTTAATAATATTACACTAACCTCTTTTCACCTTTTTTTTTCCAATGTAGAAAACTGAAATCTGGGTTCCAGGGAAACCGAGAGATCCTGACGAATATATTCTGAAAGATCAGGTATCATTAACTTTACGTCTTGGATCTCTGTCTATCAGTGTCTTTGATTATATTGAGTCTTATCATTCGGTTTCTATCCAAACATGTGTGTGGTTTCTATCCAAGCATGTGAGTGAATTTAATATCTGCTTTGCTTTCAGGAATCTCGATATCGCCAGCGTTATCTTGATCTGATGTTGAATGTGGAGGTTCGTCAAATATTCAAGACCAGAGCTAACATCATCTCCTATATCCGCAGATACCTTGACAATCAAAGGTTCTTGGAGGTACTTCTTCCTTTTCTCACAAGAAAAATTCTTTACAGTCTGTTAATTGTGGCATGGCTTAAATGTTCTTTCCCGCATTTGATGTTGGTAAATTTTCCTTTTTAGGTTGAGACCCCTATGATGAACATGATTGCTGGTGGAGCAGCTGCTCGACCATTTGTGACTCATCACAATGATCTTGATATGAGGCTGTACATGCGTATTGCACCTGAACTCTATCTAAAGCAACTTGTTGTTGGTGGCTTGGATCGTGTTTATGAGATAGGAAAGCAATTCAGAAACGAAGGAATTGACCTGACCCACAATCCGGAGTTCACCACTTGCGAGTTCTACATGGCTTTTGCAGACTACAATGACCTGATGAAAATGACTGAGGATATGTTGAGTGGCATGGTTAAGGAACTAACAGGTGGTTACAAAATCAAATATCACGCTAATGGGTATGATAAGGAGCCGATAGAAATCGACTTCACTCCTCCATTCAGGTCTGAGGCTATATCTTCTCATTTATTAAACTGCAACCTTTAAAATAAAGGTTTCTGTTGTAACAAACTACGTAAATTTTGTGTTTGTAGGAGGATTGAAATGATAGGGGAGTTAGAGAAGGTGGCGAATCTCAATATACCAAAAGACTTGGCTAGTGAAGAAGCTAACACATATCTGATTGAGGCGTGTAAGAAGTTCGATGTCAAATGCCCTCCTCCCCAGACAACAGCTCGTCTGTTAGATAAAGTAGAACATTCCGTCTCCTTCCCGCAATGCCTAAGACATCTAGGGTAGGAAATTGTAATCTGAAATGTTTCATTTTTTGTTGCAGCTTGTTGGAGAATTTCTAGAAGAGACCTGTGTAAATCCAACTTTCATCATCAATCATCCGGAGATCATGAGTCCATTGGCGAAATGGCACAGATCGAACAATGCTTTGACCGAGAGATTCGAGCTGTTCATCAACAAACATGAAGTAAGCTAAAGCTGATATGTTGAATTTTGATTCATTGCCTACTTTCTTTTTAGAGTTGTTGACTGTCACTGACATGTTATAT
>OVAN01007982.1:0-18844 GCA_900406275.1 Anastatica hierochuntica | reverse complement strand
GCTCTCAGTTTACGCTTTCTACATACTTTGATCCGTTCTCTTTTTCACTTTATATTCGCTCACGTTAATCTACCTTACGAATCCTGTAACTTGTTCATCGTTAATTCATATCACTTCGCAATATATTTCGTATTTTGTATTTTGTTATCTAACTTTCTCACGGTTTCTGTCTTGTTATCTTCACAGTTTAACTTTCGTATTTCTTATTCAATAATTTGTTAATTCGCTGTCTTGATCTGTTGATCTTTGGCTAACAGAGTCCGTGAACCACATAACATTGACAGTGAGAATTTCGGTTCCCACACCGTTATCTTTTAATACGATCAATACGAAGTTTTTACGAAAAGTACAAGTCTTTACGAAAAGTACAAGTCTTTACAATTATTGCCGCGAAACTTCAACGGAAACTCCGATCGAGACGGAACAAGAAGCAATCGAACCGGGATTTGAGGGAGAAGATGATCGAGAAGACATGGTCTAGTCAACCGTGGGCGACTAGACGTTGCCCGTGTCTAGCCGCCCGGGCGACTAGACGTTGCCAGTGTCTAGCCTCTCGGGCGACTAGATATGTTATGAGTCTAATTGCCCAACAGGCGGGCGGCTAGACTTGTCGTTGTTCGTATTGCTCATATTTTCGAAGTGACGCGGTTATCCCTCGTTTACGGTTACTTCTTATTTCTCCGAAACTCGTTTATTGAGATCGTAGGAGGTCTCGGACGTTGATTTGGTTATTCTCGAGTTTAGTTACTTGCGAGTGACTGGAGTTTGCGAAGTGACCGCTTATGGTTGGCTAGACGCGGAGCTTCAACATTTTGTCGAGAGGAGATTGACTAGATGAAAAGAGCCTATGAATCGATGATCCGCTCACGGTTTTCATTTCTGAAAGAGAGAGACTATGTTTTCGTTATGTTTTTAGGAATCGATTTTGTTGTGACAATTTTTGACCCCAACAGTTAGCTCCCCAGTTTGCAAGAATCGTTGGACTGTTCTTGCGAACTTTTAAAGCTCGTTAGGTAAGTTAGGCGGAATCAATGGCTAAAAAGTCCAAAGGTGAATAATTAATTCCTCTTTCTATAAATAAGAGAAGTAACTTTCCAAATCTTTCACTTGCTCATTTTCACAAAAAATTGCTTAAGATAAAAACAAACTCATTATCCTTTCCACCTCTCTCTCTTCTTTTATGTTAGGCTTCGAATGATCTAGTTTCCGCGAATGCTTTGCCGTCGATTTTCGACCTTGACAGCCTACAGGTTCGGGAAGGTGAAGTTTTACCGAAAATTGAATTCGTGATGCACTCTCTCGATCCCAAGGAAGCGACAGAATATTGGCGGGTTACGTGTGGTATCAAAGCTCCGTCGTCTGGCTCATGGTGTCCAACGAGACCGACCTTTAAAAGGGATGCTAGTAGGCCGAGCGAGTGTCAAGAATCGTTCCTCGCCATCATTCGGGATTTCTGCCGAGTTCCGGAGGAGGTGGAGTTCCGAATGCCGAGGGCCGGAGAGGACGTTGATTCTCCGCCTCTTGGTTTCTTTACGTGCTACAAGACGCATTTGTTGTTTTGCCGACTGTGGTTTCCTATTCCAAGGGTCATAGTCCAGTTTTTGGATCACTACGGTTTATCGATCGGTCAGCTCTCGCCCACCGGTCTCCAATACCTCGTTGGACTCTTGGTTTTGGGTTACGAGCGAGGAATGGTCTTAGGCGTCGACTATCTAGTGGCGTTTCTATCTCCGACGGCCGCGCGTAACTCGCTTCGATATTGCCTCAAGCCGAGGAAACACATATCGGTGATCCAACAGTTTATGTCTAATTTCCACAATTGGAGTAAGCGATACTTCTTTGTTCGTTTAGAAAGTGTCTCTGTCGAGGGCAAATACATTTATTCTTTTAGGCGTAATGGGGTTCCGCGGGTATCACTTTCTATACTATGACCGTTTTATTTTCGTCTGCTGATATCTGTAATTCTTTTATTTTGCAGTTTTGGATCCTCTTCCCCCGCATCTGGAAGATACTTACGTTGTAAGGGACCTTTTCCGAGGCGATCCGTTCTACTAGGGTTACTTTTCCCCGCAGCGATTTCGCAATGCGGTCACGTACCACAAGAATCAGACTCAGCCTGATGCGATTTCGTAAGAGGAGCTAGAACAGACCATGAATGTCTTCACTCCGTACGAGTTGCCTTCCAACTTGGAGAGGGAGAGATCTCCCCAAAACGAGTGTGCGTCCGCTAACGGGGGCGGCGTTGCTGAGAATAGGAGAGGGTCGTCCAAGGGGGCGTGGTTTCACGATCTCCTCGGCGGAGACGGAAGCGGTCCGATCTACCCTCGATGTCGCTTTTCGGAGAAGGGTCAGATTTTGACGCCTTTCTTTCTTATTTTGATGTCCCGACGCATCGACCCGCGGCCTGTGCGGGATTCGTTAGGTCTGGGCAATATGCGAAGGCCTCGCGTTTGTGCTTGGGGGTTAGTTTTCTCGCACACGATATGATTCCAACCATTTAAGTGACATCGCTCTTAAATTTTTAAAGGATTCTTTTTCTTGCAGGGTCTCCATGTGATGGACGAGGCCCTTAGGGCGAGCAACTTGGAGGTGTCAACGACTCGGTTCAAGGCCGAGAGACTTGAAGAAGAGAACGCCCATATGAAGAAGGAGGTCAAAACGGCTTCGTTTCGTGAAAAGGAATTGGCGCGGAGTCAAGCGTCACAAGTTCGCCGTGCGTACAGACGCGGAAAGCGTGAGGTCACCTCGGTCGTGGCCGACTGTTCAATTCAGTTTGCTGTGGACTTTGATTAGTACAAGTGTGGTCAACAGTCCTTTGGAGAATACCACGAATGTCGTGGTTCGGTGGGCACTTTGTATCGCACCCAGCTACCAAACTACTCATAAGACTTCTAGATGGACAAAATGTCTAGCCACGTGAAGAAGTGCAAGGAAGTTGTGTCTTCGATCCCGTCTATGAAGAGAGGGTTCGAGGTCACTGGGCCCGATTCCCGTTTCTCCCAATTCGGAGGAAGTTGAGAACATTACTCGGGGCGAAGAGGACGCGGTCGATCAAAACCCGGAACCGTCTAGCACATGCAACTTTTCAAACTCTAGCTATTTCTACTATGATTCGTGAACAAGAAAATTCCGTCCGTTCAGGGAGCGTGTTCCCTGTTTTTAGTAGTATTTTGGCCAAGTGTGGCCACTTTATATCTATCGGGATTGGCCGTGTGTGGCTTTGAAACCCCTCATCTTGTGGTTTTAGTGTCAATGAACGATGTTTTTTAATTTGATAACGTACGAGTATTACTGCGTAAGTGGAGACAGATTATGAGTTGTCATCTCACATCCATTCCTTGAAGGATCGCTACATTCGTTGTTTGTTTCGGGTGCGAGTTTTCGAGAGACTTTCGTCTTTTGGATTTTTATAAACGCCAATATAGACGAAGAGACAAATTTTGGGATCTCGTATCGGTTAGATACTATGTCTTGAGATGTTTGAGACCAGTGTGTTGGGTTCAGGGCAAGACCTAGGTTTACTCTCGGTTTTAGGGTGTGTGGCGACTAACTCCGGATTACGTTTCCCGTTTTGATTTCGACTTGTTTCCGTCTTGATATTGAAGTCTGCGATAAGTTCTTAGCTTATATGACTTGCATCACTCGGGAACCGATCATCTCTCCAAAGACAATTTCTAAGTCGTCTGGAAGTGCTGACCAAAATTTTGGATTTCTTTTGTAGCGCGCTATTATCCTAGTCAGATGTATGAAAACTCGTTCTTCGCGAAGAGCAGGTTAAGGTGAGTGATTAGTTCGTCCGTCGGGGCCAATCGATGGATGCGAAATTGGTACAAGTACTTGCTCTTTTCTCGGTAGGAGTTTTTGTAGTCTTGCGACTGTTTTTAGAAGTTTTGGATCCAGTTTGAGATTGTGCTTTGCGGAAATTCGCGACATCTCGCTTTTTTCGAAAGTTTTTCCATTATGTGGTAGAATGTGTTAATAAATACGTTATAGTCGAAGTTCGTTAAGAAAAGATTTTCCGTATGATTTTCATTTTTGTGTTATACGAAAAATAAAAAAATAAAAATTTATTGTCGAAATCGGATCGAAAAATGTCGAGTACAAAATGTGAGAGTATACGAGTATACATACACCCACTCCCCCTTTTTTAGAGAGGGGACAACTAAACTCTTCTTGCGAGTGCCTACGTACCTCTTTCGAGGATCAAGCCATCCCGTAGTTCAATTTGTTGCCATAAGTGTTTACTCGTTTGGCAAAGGTGGCTCGGTCGTTTTAGTCTTGACGACTACAGCTGGATCGACGATTCCTTCTGGTGCGAGGGCGTTGCTTTATCGAGACTGTTGGCCTTGGAAGCTTGCTTATTTCCTCCGAATTGAGCCGTTTCTTGAATCGTCGATTCTGCTGCATCTTTTTCCGAAGTGTCTTCGATTGGCAGCTGAGTTGTCTTCATTCGTTTGGGTTCGGTCATTGGTGTCGTTGCGACTTGTCTTAGCTTATGTTTTGCTAGAAAGCAAAGTTGTGACTGGTTTTGGCATCCCTAGATTGTGGAGATTCCATAGGGGGTTGGGAATTTAATGCCCATGTGGTAGGTCGATGGGACTGCCTTCATGGAATTTATCCATGGCGTTCCCATGATCACATTATAGATGGCAAGGTGGTCGACGACTGCAAAATCGACAACTTTTGTTATCTCCTTGGCCACCACTGGAAGTTTGATCGATCCGAGAGTCATCGAAGTTGTTCCTGAGAAACCTATGAGTGGTTTCGGTGCGGGTGTGACCTCAGATAAGTCAGCATTCATCTTGTTGAGGGTATCGCAGAAGATGATGTAGATGGTACTTTTTGTGTCGATGAGGACCCTGACGACTTCGAGATCTTTTATGACAAGGTCGATTACAAGAAGATCGTTATGGGGTTTGTTGATCCCAACAATTTCGTATTCCTCGAAAGTGATGGCGTTATTTGCGGTGTCGAGTGGCGTAGACCGGTTTGCACTTGACTAAGCCTTTCAGTGATAAGCTTTTATCGATGAGACGGTGTCGCGAAAGTATTGCGACCCTCCGATGATCATATTTACTCTGCGGTGATTGGAGTCATTTCCTTTGTTGTCAGGCCTCCTTCCGCATTTTCCATCAGCTTGGGTTCCTAGAGACACGGCGTCTCCAGTGGGTGCTTTCTCGGTTCTGAGTGGGAGATCTGTATTGCGTATGAGGTCTTTCACGCTGGTTATGTCCGAGATCTCCCCCGCGAGCAGTTTTGTTGTTAACCTTGCTCCGAGAACTTTGCAGTTTGCAATGGAGTGACCCTTTTTCTGGTGAAACTCGCAGAAGGTGTTTTCGTCATACAACGTGGTCCGCGTCCAGGTGTTCCCCGATGTCCTACCTTGTTCAGACGGGGAATTAACAGCGTAGTTATGCGCCCCCCGAATGTCTTCTCCCTCGTGGTGGACATACTTGTCGTTACGGGTGATCTTCTTTTTTGCTTTTTGTTCAGAGGTTAAGTCTTTTGAGGATGCCTTCGCAGGTTTGTGTATTTGCGATAAAACTTTCATCTCTTCTTCGATGATGTTGAAATTCGTGGCTTTATGAAGCGCATCCTGAATAGTGCGTGGTTTTTTGAGAGTTATCCACTTCCTAAACTTCAACTTGTACCAGAGGGTCTTTCTAGCAGCATCTACCACCACCTTGTCATTGATCCCGCTGATTCTCGACATCACTATCTTGAACATGTTCATGAAATCTCGGAAATATCCATCTTCTCTTTTAGACAGGCTCCATAGGTCAACGTCGGAAGTTTCTCTGTCCATAAACATGGAGTACTGTCTGAGAAATTCCGAGGAGAGTTGACGAAACTTCCGATGGATTTTTGCTTTAGACGAGAGAACCATTCGAGGGCCTCTCCTTGGAGATGTTCGACGAAAAGGTGGTAGAAGGCAGCGTCTTTCTAGCCTTCCTTGAGCTTGGATCTCGCCATTGTGATCTGGAATGTTTACAGGTGAGCTTCCGGATCGGAGGTTCTATCATACATTGGGATTTTTCACTTTCCCGGGATCAGAGACTCTGGTGTTGGTTATGCGAGCAGTGAATGTAGTTTTTCGGGCCTCTTCGAGGAGCTTGTCCATCTCTGGCGTGGCACTGGTCGCGTGATGAATCTGCGACTTTACCGCTTTGACCTCTGCCGCTGTTTTTGCGATGTAGTCGTGGATATCCCGAATCACGTCGAGATCGTCAAAGGTTTTCATCCAAGATGGTTGGCTGTGGATGGCTCTGGCTTGCTCCTCGGCCGGTTTAACTTGCTCTACCCAGAAGATATTTTCCTCTTCTTCCGTCATGGATTGCTGAGCTGAGAATCCTTCTGTGTTGCGCGACCCTTAACCCTTCTCGAGTGTACGTCAGCGTCTTCATCCGTGAAATTGGATTGAACACTGAAATCTAGGTCAATTCGCTCGACTTCGTTATCCTTCGCTTCCTTTTCAGGATTTGGGGCTCTTCCACGTTATTCTGAGGCGTGACAGGGGTGATTACATTTGGGCTTTGTTCCGATGGATTTTCCTGCGCGTTCTAGAGTAAGTCACGCGGAGTGGTGAAGTCGAGTCTTCTTCCGCGGAGTTTAGTAGCTCCACGTGGAAGGATAGTTTTAGTCCTCGCGATTAGGGTTTCAACCTATTTAGCGAGAGAGCTAGTCAGTTTGTCTTATTCAGCCGACTTATGTTCGAGAGTCGAGAACATCTTTTTAATCTCCTCGAACGTCGCGGTTTTTGCGTCAGCGTTGACCGCGGTATTGTTCGTCACCGGAGTGTTTCCAGCGTCGTTATTAGAATTGTCGCTGTCACGAGCTGGTTGATTATTCTGATCGTTTGTAGTCATGTTCGATCTAGCGTTTTGCGGCTGCGAGTTAGATTGATCCCTACCTTGAGCGAATAAGCCCCCTCCTTCTAGCGCTAAACTGCGGGAACCGAAATTAGCACTATCGATATTCGTATTCGGAAGAAAGCTAGGAAGCCTTAACTTTCCTTGAGGTCCCGAATTTCTGCTAAGCCAAACAACAATAGATCAAAAGTACGAAGAAAACAGACGACGAGTTAAACGTAAAAGAGAATCGAAACAAAATAGAGAAATAGAGATCTTATTCCGAATTTGCGTTGAGCGTTACAACAGGTGATAAGCCGTGGCCGCGAGAGCTGTCGACGAGTATCCTAGTTCTAACAGCGTAAGACTCGTAAACCTAATTGAGACGCAACTCGCTAGCAAAAACGAGAATAAACCTAAAGCTCTACGTATGAATTGTGAAGGAAATTTTTGTGTGTCCCTTTCTCGTTCTCCTTAGCCCCTCTTTTATATGCCTTCGTAAGCTGATTTCGTTTCTTTTTCCGCCCTAGATTTGAGCATATCCTTTTGCGGAAATATTCTATTTTTCGGGAATATTCCATATCTTTACTAGTTTTCCATATTTATCTTATGGCTTTGACTTTATCGTATTTTCCTTTTATCTTTCGCGGAATTCGGAAAAATCGTTGACGCAGTTGGGCCCGTTCTCGTTCCGGAATCGTAAGTGGACTTTTGTCGCGTTTTGGGCCTTCCTCGCCTGTTTAGCGACCAAGTGATTTTTACGATTTCTTCCGGAGAAATTGTTTTTCATACGAATATGCGGTGACGGTTTCGCGAAATGGTAAGACCGAGCGTAGAGTTAAGACAATGTCGGTGTTCGAGTTAATCGTTATCGTTTTATTCGATCAATATGAAGTTTTTAGGAAAAGTACAAGTCTTTACGATTATTGCCATGAATCTTCAACGGAAACTCCGATCGAGACGGAACAAGAACAATCTAACCGAGATTAGAGGAAGAAGATGATCGAGAAGACGTGGTCTAGTCAACCGTAGGCGACTAGACGTTGCCCGTGTCTAGCCGCCCGGGCGACTAGACTTTGCATGAGTCTAGTCGCCCGACTAGACCTTACGATAGTCTAGTCTCCCAACGGGCGGCTAGACTCGCCGTTGTTCATATTGCTCGTATTTCCGAAGCAACGCGGTTATCCGTCGTTTACGCTGACTTCTTATCGCTCTGAAACTCGTTGATTTAGATCTCTCGGAGGTCTTGGACGTTGATTTGGTTATTCTCACGTTTAGTTGCCCGCGAGTGACTGGACTTTGCGAAGCGGCCGCTTATGGTTGGCTAGACGCAGAGCTTCGACATTTGGTCGAGAGGAGATTGACTAGATGAAAAGAGCCTCAGAATCGATGATCCGCTCACGATTTTCGTTTCCAAAAGAGAGAGACTATGTTTCCGTTACGTTTTTAGGAATCGATTTCGTCGTGACCATTTTTGACCTCAACAACCCCTTTTGGTAAACTTATAAACAAATATTTGTTAAATCTTCAGAAAAAATAACATTCTGTTTTCTGTTTAAGAAATGGCATCAATAAAATTAGGTGTTCTTCAAACTGTTGTTTCAGTGAGATTAAAGTAAGTTTGTAAAGTGATTACGAGTTACGACTCACGAGTTACAAAATATAAAACAAACTTAAATTTTATTTATAAAAAACCTACATTTTGTTTATAAAAAAAAAAAAAAAATGTTTTGTTGGTATAGTTGATTGTACTAAAAAATTTACCCGCACTAAGCTCTGTGAGTTTTTTTTCTTATTATTTCTTTTTACTTACTTCCACATATTAATTAGCAAAGATTTTGCTATATTAGATTTTTTTGTATATTTGGTTGATTTAATTTATGTATATATTTTATAGTATTATAGTACTACATATTTTTAGTTCGCCATACGAAAATCTATCTTATTAAAACTGAAGTATATAGACTTTTTTGAGTGATTTTTTTAATTGAATAAAAATCTTATTAAGTGTATTCATTAAATTTAATAAATTTAAAACAATTTATGTAATTAAAAGAAATAACATTAACTTTTTCTTTGTTTGTGCACAGAAATAACATTAACTATAATATTTAAATTTAAAAAATTTATATTTAAATTTTTGTGAAAATGATGATTTTAAGTTGTATTGAATAACTATAATAACTCTTTCACATATTCTAACAAATATACTAGAATATTCAAATTTTCTTTTCACATAATCATTATCAAAATTATGAACCAACACAACTTAAAATCATCATTTTCACAAAAATTTAAATATTAATTTTTTAAATTTAAACTAAATCCAAAATTTATAATATTTTCTAAATAAAATTTGTTTAAAAATAAATAAATAATACATAAAGTGATAAAATTAAAATAAAATCTGTTAAGTATTTATAAAAGTAATTTATATAAATTATACAAAAATTTAAGTTTAGTCATCTGGTTTTTTTAAATACTCTAACCGATTTTGTTCGCGGTATTTCGAATATCGGATATTATTTGAATTGAACCCATATGAGTATCCGAGGAAACCCAAAAACCTGAAAATCCCAATTCTAAACCCCAACCTGAGATTCGATATAACTGAAAAATCTAAAAATCTTGAACCTGAATCCGAATCTGAAATTCGAAATAACCGAAAATTTTGAACCCGATAATTAAAATATCTAAACATGATTAATCATAAATAGAATACATAAAATTTAAAATAACACTCCCGTGGTCGCGCGGGTATATCTTTAGTTAATATTCAAAATGTTAACATGTTGATAAAATATACAACGAATGTTATAGTTGCTAAACCTCATATAATGGTATAAATATTTTATCGCAAACTCTCTCTATCATTTATGTGTGACAATACGAAAGTTAGTGTTAGTTATTTTGGTCTGATTCTAATTTTCTGGTTCAGTCAAGTCCTCATATTGAATTGGGTATTTTAACCGATTGGTTAAGTTGTGATGTTGACTTAGTGGAACGCAGTCGTTTTTGTCTTTGTACCAAGATCTATGGAGTTGAAGAGTAAAGTGTTGTGTTGCTTCTTCGAACGAATAAAAGAGAAGAGTTTGTTACACGAAATTACAACGAATTCTCAAGGAGAGTTAGATATAAGATTGAGAAAATTTTTCTTTTGTTATGTTAACATTTTCCTTTTGAGAGGTGAGATTTAATTCGGTTGAGGTTTTGGGTGAGAGATCTTGGTGAGTGAATCTTGTAAAGGGAGAGAGTGTGAGATCGGGAAACACGGTGAGTGACTAATCTGAAACATTTTATCTCCGGTGACTATTTCTTCTTCTTCGATAGTGGATTCTGAAAATACTTCGGCCTAGACGTAGGAAGCTAATTGCTTTAAACTGGGATATCGAATTGATCATGTGTTCTTTGGTACTCTTTTCGTCATATTTCTTCTCTCTTGTCGAATCGAGTGATTGCTTATGTGAATAAATCTAAAATGTTAGAGCTAACATTTTATTAAAATAATTTTTAGAAAGATAAAAATAAGAAATTTAATAATTAATTTCCTTACATAAACATAACTTAATAATATCTTCAATTCTCATACGTTTATAAAGTTAATCGTTTGAACACAATAGTGAAAACATTGTGGTCAAATATAATGCACATTAAAGAAAGTAAATGTTTTGTATTTTATTTTTTACTTTATATATTCATGTAGTATGGATGTCTGGACTGCGCAATTGGACATTGTCTATCATAAGTTTTTATTTTTCGGTCCAAATCAAGGTTGAGGCCCTTTTTTATATTGAAACGGACATGATTATATTTATGTGATAAAATTTTTCAGTTTGAAGATTAGAAATGTTAGTAAGAAAGTTTATAGTTTAAAATGTGTATAAATGCCCTTTAAAAGTTAAAAAAACTGATTTACTCTCATTAGAATATAAGTATAAAAAGTTATTTTGAAGAAAAATTATTTTCGAGGAGAACAACATGTTGCCGAACAGTTGCATTAGAACTAGGTTCAGGAAAATTTTATAAAAAGCGTTCAAATGATATAAATCCGTTTATGTGTTTCAAAATGATTCTAGAATATACTTATTGTTTTATATTATATAAATTAATTTTTTATATTACTAAAGTTATCATATATAATAAATCATTTCAAATATGATAATAATTGTTGCCATAAGTTTTACTTTGTCATTGGTTAACTTCAGTTTTTTTGTTAACTAAGGGGTTGTAAATCAATATTTGCATTTCTTTCGAACTTAGAATCATATCATTTAATACGGTGTTTTTATTATCTCTACTTGAAATCTCGATTTTTTGATACAAAAATTACTATTCATCCAACTTTGATGATGATATATATACAAATTTATGTTATATTTGATGAGAAAAACAATTGTATCATTATAATACGTATTAGAATAATGATAACAAAACATGGTAATTTAATATTTATATCCCAAAACTAACAAAATTTTAAATTCTTTATTGATATTTAAATCTATTTAAAATAAATATATTTAAATATTACAAATAAAAAATAAGAGTTTTTTTATTCTCTACTTTTATTTTTATTATTTTTGTTTTAAAATATTTTAAATATAAATTTAATTGTAAATTTATGAGTTTAAAGTCTTTGCTAAATATTCTTTTTTCTTTTACATTTTAGTTTTTCGTAACTATACCTTTTATATTATTTATGAAGTGAATTTGATTCATATTAAAAGTTGAACTCGTTGATTACTTGAGTATCTTTAATGAATTTTTTTGACAACCACACAATAATTAGAAGATGAACAAGAACAGAAGTGTTTACAAAAGAACAAGCATGACATAAAGTACGAGTTACGCGGGCTAAACAATTTGCCTACGTATTAAGTTCTCTAGAGATACGAATTAGTGTAAAATCCCGATATTGACTTCGCAGCCCTTGGAATTCTTCAAAGAGAGCTTGGAAGGCCAGCCAATCATCTTTTATTGGATGATATTAAGTAGGTCTGCACAATAATTCTCAAAATATTGACATATGATCTTCGTAACACATTGTAACCTCATTGCCCATAACAAACCTTCCATCTACGCATAAAACGGTGAGAAAATCCGACATTCAACTTACGACCTAAGAAGAAATGTCCTTTCATTCTCATCTAAGAATACCCAACAAAGTCCTGCGGTAGGATCTTGTTTTCTCCAAGGACCGTGCACTCGACATGTAACATTCTGGGTTCCCCCATCTGTAACCCCTGACTGTCCATTTGTTTGATTTGCGCTTTTTTCCAAGTCACAAATTCACTTTCGGCATTATTTACTATTTCCGATGCATCCGTCTGTAATCCTTTCAATATTTTCTTGACCTTACTTTCCAGATAAATCATACGACCCATGGAAAAACCAAATGTGGATCAATATTTGTTAGACATGGACGATTCCTCGATAACAAATAAGCCATATTAGTATAAATTGATCCTTTAAGGAAAACCCCTCATCTTGTTATGATATTTGATGTTAGCCAGACATGTGTAATCGAAGGACATTCGAAAAATACATGATTCACAATCTCTTCTATAAGGCACACCGTGTACATAGAGTGTGACAAAGAATTACTCTAGTAGTTGCCTTAACAAGTGTTTTATTTTGTGAGGATATTTTATCTTCCACACTTGTGCCTTTAAAACTTCCAAACTTGGACCTCATCTTGAATTATTAATTCATATAGTTTTTGATACACGGGGAAGACTATATCTTGGCTTTACTTTGTATTTTCCAGATTTTCTATAATGCCATATCAGACCATCTTGTGTACTTATTTGGCTTAGTTGAATTCCTCTTTTTAATGGTATATCCTCTGAATCTATAAACTACTGCAAGGTTGGTAAATATCACTCTCTTGTCACAGCATTTCATAACCTCAGGTTGGCCATCTTTGTTCATCAAGGATCCGTGGGGCATTCCAGCCTGATATGTTAATTCCGATCCTACCCATATTTGAGTCCCTTGCCTAGTAATTTCATGTGTAGAAAAAGTGTGTCGCCACCCAAAGGAAGGTGAATATGGTTTGCTTTCCGAAAGGTGGTGACTTTTCTACAATATTACAATTTTAGTACCGACCTACCAACGAATTTGGAAATTGATAGAGTCTTCACAAGTTTTTAGTCAATAAAGTCATATTAAAGTCCTCAAGTAAAATGAACCTCAAACCACCTTTGTTTTTTGAAATACATAATTTTTTTCGTGCATGCCAATGGATAACGTTGTAACTTCCATTGGAACTCTGCCAGAATTTGGAATTAGCGCTAATTAACTTTGATGTTAGCTCTTTTTGAGGAGATTGAAACATGACATAATGCAATTGAGGAGTGCTAGAACCACTGACTTGATCATAATTACTTCTCCCCCTTTTGATAAAAACTTAGATAACTATTGAAGGAGATATTAGTAACTTGATACACAGTTACAATTTCCTAGTTTGTATTGTATTTAGTTTTAGATAAGTTCAATACTCCTAAATATTAGGATCTTTAGTGTTGATCTTTAGGAGGCTTTTGTGTATAAATACTCTTTCTTATGTGATTAAGAAAGACATGAGAGTTCATATTGAGTTAGATTTACATGGTATTAGAGATTTTTTGACCTAATTCATTCAAATTTTCTTCGATCTCTTTTCTCTCTTTTCGTTTCGGTTTCTTGTTCCGTTGTTATGTTCTCAAAAGAATTTTTTTTTCTTTTTGGGAATTTGTTTGAAGCTTCAAAGATGAAAAAGTGTTCTTCTTACTGTTTGATCTTTCAAGTTCACGTCTCTGTTAACAGTGCTTTGTTTTTACGTTACAAAAAAGAGGCTTCGTTGATTGTTATCTCCAAACACTCTTGTTTTCTCTGTTTACGCAAAATTGAAGTATGACAGGTGAAGGTTTGGGAATTGTTGTGGAAACACCAGGAAGATCCAATGCTTCTCCATCAACGTCATTTTCCTCATATGTGACTGAGAATGTGTCTCTGTCACCGTATACTTTATCTCCTTCAGATAATCCAGGAGCTTTAATTACTTCGGTGATTCTAAATGGAGAAAACTATAATGAATAGTCCTCAGAGACGTTGCATTCCTTGAAATCCAAGAGAAAAGTAGGATTCATCAACAGTTCTTTAAAGAAACATGAGGACAGTGATTCAAATTTTGAAAACTGACTCACGGTTAATTTAATGATTGTTGGATGGATTCGTACGTTGATTGATTGTAAGGTGAGGTCCACAGTCTCTTACATCACGAATGCTCATCTTTTGTGGTCTGATTTGAAACAGAGGTTCTCTGTTAGCAATAAAGTCTGTGTTTATCAGCTCAAAACACAACTTGCCTCTTGTCTTCAAGATAGACAAAGTGTTCTTGAGTACTTTGGCAGATTGTCTAAGCTATGGGAAGAACTTAAAGTTTCACGTCCTCTCATCTCATGTACATGTGAAGAAGCTAAAGACATTGCTTGTGAAAGAGAAGAAGAAAAGTTCATCAATTTTTCATGGGCTTAGATGATGCTTGATTTGGTGGTTTATGTACCACTATTATCAGTCTTGATCCTCTTCGAGAATTGGGAGAAATCTACTCTAAAATTATGAGAGAAGAGCAGCGTCTTGAGGCGACAAAGCTCAAAGAACAACAACATAATGACGTTTGTTTTCTGGTCTGTCAAGATCAATCCTCCTTGGTTCGTCATGAGCAAGGATCTGAGACTTCTATTCTTCAACCTCGGCCACCTGTGGTTTGTGCAAATTGTGGCCGACAGGGCCATGAGAAGAAGTCATGTTGGCAATTAATAGGATTTCATGAATGGTGGCCCGACAGGAATAATGCGGGACGTGGAAGAGGTTAAGCTAATAGCAAACATGGTGGTCGTGGTTCCTTTCAAGGATGGGGCTTTGGTGGTTTAACTTAAAATCAAGCTCAGGCTCATGTGACCAACTCAAATTCCTCGTCTTTTCCAGACTTCACACCAGCACAGTAGAAAGCTTTGACTCAATTGGTGCATGAAAAGTCAGGCACATCATCTACGGATAAATTTTCTGGTAAGATTTAGCTTGGGGATTTCATACTTGATTTTGGTGCCTCTCATCACATGACTGGCGATTTGTTCCTATTAACCAGTATCAAGTTAATATCTCCTTCTTCAATAGCTTTTGTAGATGGTTCGAAAACCTTTTCCATAAGTATGGGAGATTTTCATCTATCAAGCACAATCTCTTTGACTAATATGATTTATGTGCCCTCTTTGAACTGTACTTTGATTTTGCTGTCAAGAATTCTGAAACAGACTGGATGTTTGCGTTATCAACTGATGCAATATGTGTTTTATGGGACCTTTTTTCGAGGACACTGATTGGACAGGTGAGGAGCGTGATGGGGTGTACTCTCTGACAGATGTGGCTTCTGCAAAGATTCATTCAACCGTCAGTGATACTAATCCTGTTTTTTTGGGATCAACGTCTAGGTCATCCGTCTTTTTCAGTGTTTTCTGATTCAGTGTTTCTCTTCAGTGTCTCAAAGTTAGTTAGTTCTAGTCCGTGTGATGTGTGTTTTCAGCTAAGCAAACTCGTGAAGTTTTTTCTAAAAATTTGAATAAAACAGAGGATATTTTTTCATTAATTCATGTTGATGTTTGGGGACCATATCGTATTCCTTCTTCTTGTGGAGCAGTATATTTCCTTACAGTGGTTGATGATTTTTCTAGAACTGTTTGGACATACCTTCTTCTAAAAAAATCAGAAGTACGACGAATTCTCCCAGAATTTATTAAGTATGCTGAAAAACAATTTTCCGAGCAAGTCAAGATTATTCGTAGTGATAATGGCACGAAGTTTATGTGTTTATCCTCATAATTTCATGACAATGGCATAATTTACTAAACTTCATGTGTTGCCACTTCACAGCAGAATGGCTGTGTAGAATGCAAACATCGTCATATCCTTAATGTGGCACATGCTTTGTTGTTTCAAGCCTCCATGCCTATAAAATTTTGATGAGAAGCAGTCTTAACAACATCAAACTTGATAAATCGCACACCTTATGCTCTTCACAAAGGACGTTCTCCGTACGAAGTACTTCATGGTTTTAAGACGGATTACAGTCAACTTAGAGTGTTTGGGTCATTTTGTTATGCTCACCTTAATTCATGTTATAAAGATAAATTTGGTTAGAGAAGTCGTCTTCATGTTTTTGTTGGTTATTCTTTTGGCAAGAAGGGGTGGAAGATTTACGACATGGAAACTAATGAACTTAGTGTGTCAAGGGACGTTGTTTTTCGTGAGGATCTATTTCCATTCTCCACTTTTTCTTTGTCGACATCAACATCGTCGTTAGAAGCTTCACCATCGTCCCTGGTGGATTAAGATTGGCTTCCTCCTGAATCCGTCTCACCGGCAGCTCTTGTTGAGTATGCTCCTCCAACAAATATGGCGTTAACTCCAAGCTCACGATACAGGGGGAGCTCATCTGAAGACATTGTCAAAACTTTGCAAACTGATTTGACTAGTTCTTCATTGCCGACAGGTTCATTGTCAGGTGTTGATACTGTTCCGGCAGAGGACTCTTTTCCAATTGTCTTTGTTACATCTGATAAGTCTGCCGATGGTACTATCCAACCATCTTATTCTTCTTCAGTTTCGTCGCCAATATCTTCACCGGAGCAAGTAGCTCATCCTGCACTTGGTCGTGGGCTAAGAGACAAAGCAAAGCCAACCAAGTTTCAGGATTATGTCACTTACGTTGTCACATTGTCACACACCCCTTCACACGCTTCCTCACACTCCTCATCTCAGCCTTCGAATATCCAAGGTACGCCTCTCTATCCTTTAGCTAATTATGTCTTGAATAACATTTTCTCTCAACCACATCGGGCTTATCTTGTAGCTATTATAGCTTCTTCTGAGCCCAAACATTTCAAAGAAACTATTTTAGATATGCATTGGAATAACTCAATGTATAGTGAGGTGGATGCTCTTGAAGTTACTCGAACATGGGATATATGTGATTTGCTGCCAGGCAAAGAAGCAATTGGAAGTCAATGGGTCTATCGAATTAAGTACAATGCAGATGGTATAGTTGAGCGCTATGAATCTCGACTAGTTGCTCAAGGTATTAATCAGATAGAAGGGAAAGATTACAATGAGACTTTTGCACCAGTTGTTAAGATGACCATTGTACGCACATTGCTAAGACTTGCTGTAGGAAAGAATTGGTAGGTTCATCAATGGATGTTCACAATGCTTTTTTTCATGGAGATCTTGAAGAAGAAGTTTACATGAAGTTACCTCCCGGTTTTTGCCACTCACATCCGGGTAAGGTTTGTCGGTTATGGAAGTATATTTATGGTCTTAAACAAGCTTCTCGTTGCTGGTTAGCCAAATTATCTAATGCGTTGCTTAAGTTTTGTTTTGTCCAATTCGATGAAGACTACTCCTCTTTCTTGTACACTAAGAATGGTCTTGAGCTTTAGGTATTGATTTATTTGGATGACTTGCTTATTTCCGGGAATGATAATCATATGCTCGTGAAGTCTAAAGAATATCTTGGTCGCTGCTTTCATATGAAGGATCTAAGCAAGTTAAAATATTTTCTTGATATTGAAGTAAGTCGTGGTCCTGAAGGTATTTATCGTTCTCAGAGAAAATACGCCTTAGATATCATTGCAGAATGTGGTCTTCTTGCAGCCAGGCCAGCGGCGACACCTCTTGAGCGGAATCATCATCTATCCACTTTCGAGAGTGTCGTTCTTGCTAATGCAACCCCTTATCGTCGTTTGGTTGGTCGATTAATATATCTTAAGAGCACTCGGGTAGATCTCAGTTATGTAGTTCGTATGTTATCTCAGTTCATGCAGACTCCCAGAGAAGATCATTGGGAGGCAGCTCTTCGCGTTGTTCGCTATCTCAAAGGTTCTCCAGGAAGGAATAATGTTGTCATCTTTCGCTGATCTTTCTTTATCTATTTATTGTGACTCTGATTGGGTTGCCTGCCCTTTAACTCGTTGTTCTCTTAGTGCCTATGTGGTGTTGCTTGGTGGATTGCCTATTTCTTGGAAGACCAAAAAGCAAGATACGATGTCTCATTCTACTGATGACGCTAAGTATTGTGCCATGCCTGCTGCTCTTAGGGAGGTAAAATGGATTCGAAAATTGCTTGTCGAGATGGGAGTGGGTGTTTCTGCACCGACTCATTTCTTTTGTGATAGTAAGACGGCAATTCATATTGTAGCCAATCCTGTTTTTCATGAACGTACAAAACGTATTGAGTTTGATTGTCATTCGGTTCGTGATGGTGTTCGTGATGGGATTACTGTGACAGAACATGTACGTATGGATCAACAAGTCGTGGACATTATGACAAAGGCTCTTGGACGTGACAAGGTTTTTTTATCTGTTGTCCAAGTTGGACGTTAGTGACCTGCACGTTCTAACTTGAGGGGGAGTATTGGAGGTGATATTAGTAACTTGCTACACAAGTTACAATTTCTTAGTTTGTATTGTATTTGGTTTTATATAAGTTCGATACTCCTAAATATTAGGAACTTTAGTGTTGATATTTAGGAGGCTTTTTTGTATAAATACTCTTGCAGATGTGATTAATAAAGACACGAGAGTTCATATTGAGTTAGATTTACAATGACCATCCATTTACTGGATTACTCAAACTTTCTTTGATATAATTGAAGATTTCACTTTTTGAGCCTCCTAGGCTCTCCAATATACCTAAATAAGACTTCACTCTTACTTCTTTAGTGATCTCTAATACATGTTTCATTTTCTCCTTAACTTGTAAAGGGACATCATGACCAAACATGACTGATGATTTACGATAGCTCACATTTTCGTCCGAGATAACACTGCAAGCACACAGATATACATTGTAGTGGTTCACAATCGAATCCACAGACACCAAAGAGCAGCACGAAGAATCAAAATCAAAAAGCGGACTAAGGCTAAAAAGATGTCTTGTAGAATGATGCAAAAATCGAAAT
>OVAN01007981.1:2584-18847 GCA_900406275.1 Anastatica hierochuntica | reverse complement strand
ACTTGTCACAAATCGTATACCCTATATTCTGTGTGGACTCCAGATCCATCAGTAGATTCTCTTCCTCCGCCGAGGGGGAATGTGGTAACAAAACTGCATCTTCACCGGAGCCGGAACACAGGTGTTTCGATTTCGGCGAGTGAGAAACGCGTGTAGAGTAGAGAGACGGAAGCGAGAAGGAGAACAGCAGACATAACGTCGCCGTGATCTCCTCTCAAAGAATTTGACGACGAGTAACGATTCAAATTATTTAAGAGCAAATCACATGTTTAACCTTCAAACTTTAATTTTCTAACGCTTTAAATTTTGAAAAATTTCCACTAACTTTTTAAACATTCAAACCAACACATCAAATCTCGAAATTAGCATTTTATTTACATTCCGTCATGAACTGTTGATCATCCGCTAAAACAGTGATATGATTGGGCGTATACTTTTTCTCAAATGAAATAAATTATTTTTTTAAATTTTTTTGTCGACACTTAAAGAGAATGAGAAAGAAACAAAAAATTTATTAAAAATATGTGAGAAAACAAAAAATTCTTCTTTCGTCTTTGTCTTCCGAGCTCTTGTTGAGTGTAGATCATTTTTGGAAAGTGATAAGCTTAAAATTCATTGCTTTATAAATCAAATAGATCCATGTAATTTGTCTGAACTCTCACTCTGAACGATTTTCTTTCGGATCGTAATCTTTCGTCGCCGCCGCGATTTTTGAACCACCGCCACAACCATCAACATAGATTTACCAGAAAAGTATCGGTATCCTTGATTAAAAAGCTCTCATCCGCAAATCTTATCTCAAACCCGCATTTCTACTGTAAATATATGTTGGATTAAACTTCAAAGAAGCTTGAGAGACAAGTTAACCAAGTTCCTAACCAAGTATGGTTTAGGAAAAGCTAATCAAGTTTGGATTAGTGTTAGAAGAATATTTAGGATAATCTCAAGGAATTATCTAGAGTTTTAAAAGTTGTTTTCCTAGTAGGAACTGGTTTTAGGTTTCTCATATAAAAGGTCGAGTAATGACCTAACCGATTTCTAGAGGCTTTTAGAGAAGTTGTATCTGCTTAAGTTTGAGCTAATTTCGAAAGTGAATAAAGAGTGGATTCTTGAGATTTTTTAAAGCTTTTACATTAAGTCCTTTAATTGGTATCAGAGCAACAAAACAGAGGACTTAAGATCGCTGAAAGCAAATAATAGTTTCAACACTTTTTCGTGAAGAAAGACGACGTAGGAGATGGGAGATATCACACCTGTCAGCACAGGTGCGAGTACTGAACCAGCGAAACCAAAAGATGGAAAATCTTCATCCATCAAGTGTCCGATGTTGTCTCCTAGCAACTACACCGTGTGGGCTATTCACATGAAGGTTTTGCTTAAAGTCAACAAGGTGTGGAGTGTTATTGAAGAAACAGAAGCGATGAAGAGGAAAATGACATGGTTATCGCCTTACTTTTCCAGTCAATTCCCGAGGCTTTAGTACTTCAAATAGGAGAGCTAGGCACAACCAAAAAGGTATGGAAGGCTATTAGGATGAGACATGTGGGTGCAGATAGAGCTAGGGAGGCTCGATTGCAGACACTAATGGCAGAATTTGACCACCTAAAGATGAAGGAGTCAGAGAAAATTGATGAGTTTGATGACAAGATAGCAGAGATAGCGTCAAAGTCTCTTGCCCTCGGGGAAGAGATAGAAGAGTCAAGACTTGTTAAAAAGTTTCTTAAGAGTCTTTCAAGGAAGAAATACATTCATATTATTGCATCTCTCGAAAAAGTGCTTGATCTAAAACATACCAGCTTCGAGGATATCATTGGGAGACTCAAAACTTATGAAGAACGCATATGTGAAGATGATGAAATACAAGAAGAACAGAGCAAATTAATGTATGCGAATACAGAACCACAAAGCCCCTCAAGCCAAAGCTCTTATCAAAGCACTAATGGAGGATATAGAGGAAGAGGGTTGCTTTCGTGGAAGAGGAAGAAGAGGTCATGGAGCCGAAAACTTATCAGAGATCGACTTTTTTCGTTGCAATAAGTTTGGGCGTTACGCTTCTAGATACCCTGATCGCCTTCTCAAGCTGCAAGTAACACAAAAAGGAGCTGCTATTAAAGACACAGAAGAAGCAGATGAGTTGATGATACACGAAATTGTGTATCTTAACGAAGAAAAAGTGGTGCCGCAAAACTTTATAACAAGTAACAGAGATAGTAATGTTTGGTATCTTGACAATGGCGCGAGTAACCATATGACCGATGAACGAAGGTACTTCTCGGAGTTAAATCAAGAAATCACAGGAAAGGTGAGGTTTGAGGATGACTCGCACATTGATATCAAGGGGAAAGGAACGATCGAACTCAATATGAATGGGGTGACAAGAAAAGTAACTGATGTTTACTTTATTCCGAACTTAAAAAGCAACATCATAAGTTTGGGACAAGCTACAGAATGTGGATGCGATGTAAGAATGAAAGGAAAACAACTAACTCTACACGAAAAGCATGGAAAACTCTTGGTTAAAATGGCAAGGTCAAGAAACCGTCTATACAAAGTGAACATGGGGTTTAGCTATACTATCTGTCTTGTGTCGGACATTCAAGGAGACTCATATAGTGGCATACGCGCTTAGGACATGTAAATGTCGAGACAATAAGATCAATGGCACTAAGAGAGCTTGCTCAAGGGTTGCCGAAAGACATGGAGGTTAAGAAAAGAGTGTGTGACTCATGCTTGTTAGGCAAGCAAACAAGACGTGTTTTTCCGAAAGCTACGATGTTCCGAGCAAAACAAGTATTAGAGCTCATTCATGGGGACCTTTGCAGCCCAATTACTCCCTCGACAAGTGCTGGAAAAAAGTACATATTCGTATTGATTGATGATCACACGCGGTATATGTGGGCCATATTACTAAAAGACAAAAGCAATACGTATGAGAAGTTTAAAGGATTCAAAGTCGCAGTTTAACAAGAAACAAAAGAGAAGATTCAGGTTTTCATGACAGACATGGGTGATGAATTTGTTTCTTGTGAGTTTAATAAGTTTTGTGAACAATCAAGAATCAAAAGACATCTTACAGCCCTGTACCCCCTGCAACAGAACGAAGTTGTCGAATGAAGGAATCGTACTCTTATGAAAATGACCAAAAGTATGCTAAAACATATGAAGATTCCAAATTATTTTTGGGGAGAAGTAGTACGACATTCTATGTATTTGCTAAATCGGATAGCTACGAGAGCTCTAGAAGACAAAACGCCTTATGGGATGTATAAAGCTAAGAAACCAAACATAATCCATCTAAGAATTTTCGGTTGCATTGCATATGCGAAGTTAGATGCACCACACTTATGAAAGCTTGATGACATATTGCGTCGCTTGGTCCATTTGGGTACCGAACCTGGCTCAAAGGCTTATCGCCTATTCGATACGCAATCTAAGAGAGTGGTAGTAAGCCGAGACGTCGTGTTTGATGAGCAGAGAGGCTGAAGCTGGAGTCTTGAAAGTCAAAACCAGAGCGTGGTTAGTGAGATTAACATTCAGATTGGGAGTTTTGGAAACCATGGTATCTCTCAGATCGGAGAAGGAGCTGTCACAGTTATGCCAAGCTATCTGCAAAACACGCAAGAAACAGAGCATGCCGATAGTATAGAGAGCTCGCAGCCTGGTGAAGAGGACGAAACAAAGCTTGGTTCTAAAAAAAAAATAGAGGATGAGCAAGAAGAAATCGCTGTCTCTCAACAACCAGAACTAAGAAGATCATAGAGAGTGACGACAAAACTGAAACGATATGATGACTATATTTTACTTGTGGAGGAAGGAGTGAGATTACTTATGTGCTTGAATGATGAACCCAGTGATTTCGATGAAGCGAAAGAATCCGCGGACTGGTTGTTAGCGTGTGGAGATGAGATGAGTTCGATCCAAAAGAATCTCACATGGTACCTTTGTGAGTTGCCGATAGGAGTAAAACCCATAGGTTTGAAATGGGTATTTAGGCTTAAGAAGAATTCTGACGGTACTATAAATAAGTACAAAGCTAGGTTTGTGGCCAAAGGGTATGTACAGAAGCATGGGATTGATTTTAAAGAAGTGTTTGCTCCAGTGGCTCAAATTGAGACAATACGTTTTCTCGTTAATCTAGCAGCCTCTCATAGATGGGAAATACATCACCTGGATATAAAAACCGCATTCTTACATGGAGAATTAAAGGAGGTAGTTTATGTTTCATAGCCTGAAGGATTTGTTGTGAAAGGAAGTGAAGATAAGGTCTACAAACTCAATAAAGCCTTGTATGATCTAAGGCGAGCTCTAAGAGCGTGGAATGAGAAACTAAATAGAACTCTTAAGGAACTTGAGTTTAAGAGATGTTCAAAGGAACCTTCGGTGTATCAAAAGAAGGTAAAGAGTGAGACACTTCTTGTTGCAGTATATGTCGACGACTTATTTGTTTCAGGAACAAACATAAGAGTTATAGAAGAGTTTAAGCGTGAGATGGCGCAAAAGTTTGAAATGAGTGATCTCAGGAAGTTGACGTATTACCGTGGAATCGAGGTTTGCAAAACTAAAGAAGGTATAACTCTTACTCAAAGTCGCTATGCACTTAAGATTCTCGAAGAGGCTGGATTGAGTTTGTGTAATCCGGTGTTAACGCTGATGGAGGCTGGTCTTAAGCTCTCAAAGGCCACAGATGAGAGGGAGATTGAAGCTACACATTATCGAAGGAATATTGGATGTCTTCGTTACTTGTTGCACACGAGATTTGATATATCTTACTGTGTGGGAGTGTTAAGTCGTTATATGCAAACACCTAGGGAATCTTATGGAGCAGCTTTGAAACATTGCCTTAGGTACTTAAAAGGAACTGTCTCACTCGGTTTAAGCTTCGAGAGGTCACCTTTGCCATCAAGGAGGTTGATTGGATACAATGACAGTAGTCATAATATAGATCTAGATGATGGAAGGAGCACAACAGGATACGTGTTCTATCTTGAAGAGAGTCTGATTTTTTGGTGTTCCCAAAAACAAGATACAGTGGCATTGTCCTCTTGTGAGGCTGAGTTCATGGTTGAGATTGAAGCGACTAGACAAGTTATTTGGCTTTAGGATATGTTTGGTGAAGTTACTGAGCTAACTTGTGAGAAAGTTTTCATTCGTATTGATAACCAATCGGCGATAGCATTGACAAAGAATCATGTTTTCCATGGACGGAGTAAGAACATACACACGAGGTACCATTTTATCAGGGAATGTGTTGAGGAAGGTTGAATAGAAGTTGAGCATGTTTCAGGAAGTATGCAGAAGGCATACATTCTGATGAAGCCTCTGGGAAGAATCAAGTTCAAAGAGATGAGAGATCTCATTGGCGTAAAAAACTTAGGAGAAGATTTTTTCAAGCTTAGGAGGGAGAACGTTGGATCAAGTGTGAAAGAAGCTTGAGAAACAAGTTAACCAAGTTCCTAACTGAGTATGGTTTAGGAAAAGCTAATCAAGTTAGGATTAGTATTAGGAGAATATTTAGGAGAATCTCTAGGAGTTATCTAGAGTTTTAAAAGTTGTTTTCCTAGTAGGAATTGGTTTTAGGTTTCTCATATAAAAGGTCGAGTAATGACCTAGTCGATTTCTATAGGTTTTTAGAGAAGTTGTATTTGCTTAAGTTTGAGCTAATTTCTTAAGTGAATAAAGAGTGGATTCTTGAGACTGTTCTAAAGCTTTTACACTAAGTCCTTTAATATAAACCCTAGATCCAATCACGACTTTGCAAGCATGAGATTATTTGCCTTTGTAAGTTCTGCTTTACGTTTTGGATTTGTAGAAGCTTTTGGGCATATTTCATCTCTTGGCCTAGGAAGATTTCTTCTTGTTATTAAGAAACCCCAAGTCTCTTTTATGTAGTTGTGTCATTTTGAAGTGGACATAAAGTTGGTGTGAGCAAAGCCATGTGCGAACATGTGCGGATGTTAGACGTCATTGTCTTAAAATTCTTAGACGGCAAGAAGAGGTGATAGAAGGGAGCTGGAGAGTAAGAGAGAGACAATGTGCTGAGAAAATACTTGGATAGTTATTCATTAGAGAGGTGTGTGTGTGTGAGATATATATATATATATATATATATATATATATATATATAGAGAGAGAGAGAGAGAGAGAGTGAGAGAGAGAGAGGAACAAAGGGGTGTGTGATCATATTTTTGGGTTATCTTCTTTCTCTGGAGGTTTTCTACTCTGGTGAGCGGTGTGAGAGACTGGGTGGTGAGTGAATCCATTGTTTACTGGACTCTGTGATATAGTCTTGTATTTGGCTTTGCTCCGAGACGTACCAAGGCTAAGTTTATAGCCTTGGGAACTCGTATTTTCTATGTGTTCTTCTTTTTTGCTTTAACAATTTGCAAAGAACAAAACACTAATCAACATTAGATCTAAATAACCAAAATATAAATCAAGTTGAAATCTCAACAAATGGTATCAGAGCTTTGGTGAATCAGGGTTCAGTTTGTGGAAGTATTCTGTGGATTCAATCTAGAGTCAGATTTGAAGGAGTAGACTCACAAAATGTATAAGGATCCTATATTTCTATGTGATCTGGTGATATATTATAATCTTGCCTACTAACTATATCTGGATACATGATGGTTTAAGAGAGATCTTAAGCATTGTTGAAGTTATTTGGTGTTTTGAGAGCTGCAAAGTTATTGAGTAAAACATTAGCATATACACTTCTCTATTTGATTCTGATCAGGTCATGTAAAGAAATGGAGAAGACTGAGCTGAGAGCAAATCTTAAGAGACTTGAAAATGATCGAAGTGTAAGGAATCTACCGAGTATGAGCTTATCTGATAAGGTGTTAAGGAAAGTGATCAAGTTCAAGACTGCATTGGAAATGTGGACAACACTTGAAAACACATATCATATTAGATCACTGCCAACAGGTTTTATCTCAAACGAAGATTCTACAGTTACAAGATGGAAGAGGATAAGAATCTTGATAAAAACCTGGATGTATTTACATAGTTGATTTATGATCTTGCAAGCTTACATGTTGAATTAAGTGAAGAAGATCAAGAAATTATCTTACTAAATAGCTTGCCTAAACGATTTGAACCACTGGTCCATACATTAAACTATGGAAGGGAACAAGACACTATCTCACTGAAAGAGATAACACGATCTGCTTACTATATAGTGTTAGATCTGAAAGCTAAAGGAGTAGGAACCAGTGAAGTACTTTACTTTCAGGTCAGGGGCATACCAGAGAAGAAACTTCCACAAAAGGGAAAATCAAACAGTATAAGTAAATCTAGAACTAAGTCAAAAAGAGGATGTTGGATCTGTGGAGCTGAGGGTCATTTCAAGCGAGAATGCTCTAAAAGGAATAACAATGGTTCAAGTTCTAATGATGAGGCTTCTCTGGCAAATGCTCAGTATGCAGAACCAGTAATGCTCATGGTTACACAGTTCTCGAACAGAGATGGGTGGGTTCTATATTTTGGATGCTCATACCATATGACTTTCAAAAATGATCTAATGTTTGATGTTCAAGAAGTGGAAGGTGGAAAAATACTAGAGGGCAATGACACTTGCTATGAAATTACTGCCATTGGTAAAGCGAAGATTGTTAAATACACTAACTTCATTGTAGTTTTAACAAATGTCAGATACTCTGAGAATGCAAGAATAAATTTAATCCCTTTGGGTCAACTTGAGACACTTGGATGTTAGTACAAATTAAAGAACTACAGACTACAAGTGTTCAAGAATGACAAAGAGATTTTGGCAGCTAATTACAAAGATACATTGTATTTCTTGGATGGTGAGCCTATAAAAGAAGAAGTAAATGCTGCAGAATTTATTCTGGATAATACATCTCTGTGGCATAGTCGGCTTGTACATATCAGTATGAAAGGGTTGAAGTGTTTAGTCGATAAAGGACTTGTGAAAGGAAGTATAATAGAGGCTAAAAGGGAGTGTGAAGCATGCATACTTGGAAATTTCACAAGATCTCATTTAAAACATGTAAACATTCTTTTAAATAACCTCTAGAATATGTTCATTCAGATCTATGGGAGTCACCTAATGTCACTCCAAGTCTATCTACGACATCTTACTTGTAAATGACTTCTCAAGAAAGGTATGGGTTTATTTTCTCAAGACAAAGGATGAGACTTTTGTTAAATTTGTTGAATGGTTAACACCGGTAGAAAACCAGAGTGGGAAGAAGTTAAAGGCGCTAAGAACAGAAAATGGCCTTGAATATTGCAACAATTTTTTTTGATGTTTTCTGCAAAGAAAGGGGAATATTAAGGCTCAAACATGTCCCTATACTCCTCAAAAAATGGAGTAGCTGAGACACTAAACAGAACCATACTTGACAAAGTGAGAAGTCTACTAAGTGAAACAGGGCTTGGGGAAAAACTTTGGGCTGAAGATACATCTATTGTGGTATACATTATTAATATAAGTCCTTCCACACCATTATAGCTTCAGGTTCCTGAAGAATTATGGTCTGGAAAGAAACCTGAATATGACCATATGAGAAGATTTGGATGTGTTGTTTATTATCATGTTGATCAAGGAAAACTAAAGCCTAGGGCGAAGAAGGGTATTTTTCCGTGTTATCCACATGGGGTCAAAGGTTACATAATCCGGAATGTACAAGAGAGGAAGGTGGTCATCAACAAAAATGTAACATTTTGTGAAAACATTATCTACAAAGACATGGATAAGGCTGATAACAGTAAGATTTTACATTGAAATGAATCTGTTAAGAAGAAGGTTTCATTTGCTTTACCTATTGATGAGAATGGTTGTACTTATGATCAAGGAGAGAGTTCGGGTGAAGGTGGAGTAAAACTTGAATCTCATGAAGTAGTAGAAGATTCTGAAAATGAGTATGAACCTGAGGTAATTCAAGAGGATCTGAGAGGGTACCAGTTAGTCAGAGATAGAAAGAAGAGGTTCATCATACCACAAATTAGGTTTATGACTCAAATGTTGCTGCTTATGCCATGTTTGCTGCTGATTTAATGGAGGAAGATGAACCATTAACTTATTTTGAATCCATTCATTCAGAGAACAAGGTAAAATGGAAGGGGGCTACTAATGAAGAGATAGATTCTTTAAATAAGAATTATAATTATGATATAATTGACAGACCATAAGGTGTTAGGACTATTGGATGTAAGTGGATATTTAAATTGAAACCTGGTATTCTTGGAGTTGAAGAACATAGGTATAAAGCAAGATTAGTTGCTACAGGATTCTCTAAAATATAAGGAATTGGCTATAATGAAGTACTTTCACCTGTTATGAAACATACTACAATCATGCTTATGTTATCTGCTATGGTAGATCAAGACCTAGAGTTAGAACAATTAGACGTAAAAACTGCCTTTCTTCATGGGTTCTTAGATGAGAGGATTTTGATGGAACAACCTGAGAGATATTCTAAAGGAAATGATAATGTGTGCATGTTGAAAATATCAATTTACGGTTTTAAACAATCCCCAAGAAAATGAAACTTAAGGTTTAATCAATTTATGAAGAAACAAGCGTACACAAGAAGCCAATTTAACCCGTTGTGTACTTCAAGGTTTATTCAGACAACAACTATGTGTTTCTCTTGTTATATTTAATGACATGTTGGTAATAGTAAATGGCATGACTGAGATAAGAAGACTAATGGGAATTCTAAGCAGTGAGTTAGGGATGAAGGAGTTGGGACCTGCTAGGAGAATTCTGGGAACATATATTACAAGAGACAGAGAAAAAGGTGTTCTTACTATGTCTCAAGGAACTTATCGAAAGAAAGTCTTAAGGAAGTTTGTTATGGAAGAAGCTAAATCAATTGCTACACCTATAGGTTCACATTTCAAGTTATATGCTACTAAATAATAAAACAGAACTGAAGTTGGGACTATGATGAATAGCATACCTTATTCAAGTTGGAAAATGGTAGGCACATGTCATGATATAGCTCATGGTGTTGGATTGGTAAGCAAATTCATGAGATCTCCTAACACAGAACATTGGAATGCAGTTAAATGGCATATGCATTATATCAAAGGAACTTCTCAAATGGATTTAACATTCAAGAAAAGTAAAAGCTTTGATATAAAGGGTTTATGTGATAGTGATTACACTGTTGACCTTGATAAGAGAAGATGTATCATCGGGTACATATTTCACGTTGGAGGAAATACAGTTAGCTGGAGATCAGGTCTTCAATATATTGTAGCCCTATCAACAACATAAGCAGAGTATATGGCTTTAGTGAAAGCTGCTAAAGAAGGTTTGTGGCTAAAAAGGATTACAGAAGAGCTGGGACTTACCAAGAAGAATGTAGAGATTTTCTATGACTCCCAGAGTACGATTTGTTTGGCAAAGAAAAATACTTTCCACGAACACACCAAGCACATCGACGTGAGGATCCGTTTCATTCGAGATGTTGTAGTAGAAGGATCTATTGTGGTGACTAAGATTGGAACTCAACACAATCCAGCTGATGTTCTTTAAAAATCGGTTCCAGCAAAGAAATTTGAAGTAGCTAGGGACCAGCTGAGGGTACTCAGCAGCTAAACACTATGATCATTCATATCGAGGGTTCTGACAGGGATTTTTGTCATAACGGAGGAAGAGATTGTGTCTCTTTGTGTGTTAGGTCAAAACGCAAAGCAAGGTGGAGATTGTAAGTTATGCTCTGCGTTTTAGATTTGGAGAAGCTTTTGGGCATGTTTCATCTCTTGGCCCAGGAAAATTGCTTCTTGTTATTGAGCAAGCCCTAATCTCCTTTATGCAGTTGTGTCGTTTTGAAGTGGATATGAAATTGGCGTAAGCAGAGCCATGTGCAAACATGTGCGGATGTTAGACCTCATTGTCTCAAAGATTCTTATACGGCAAGAAGAGGTGATAAAAGGGAGCTGGAGAGTAAGAGAGAGAGACATTGTGCTGAGAAAAATACCTATATAGTTATTCATCAGAGAGGTATTAGACGTGAGAGAGAGAGAGAGAGAGAAAGAGAGAAACAGAGGGGTGTGTGATCATCTTCTTTCTCTGGAAGTTTTCTACTCTGGTGAGTGGTGTGAGAATCTGGGTATTGAGTGAATCCATTGTACACTGGACTATGTGATATACTCTTGTATTTGGGTTTGCTCCGAGACGTACCGACACTAAGTTTATAGTCATGGAAACTCGTATTTTCTCTGTGTTCTTCTTTTCTGCTTTAACAATCTGCAAAGAACAAAACACTAATTAACATTAGATCTAAATAACAAAAATCAAATCAAGCTGAAATCTCAACAGCCTTGACTACCGTGAAAACAAATGGAGGGGTTTGAAACGACAAGAGAGACTTTTCTAGATGCTATCTTATATTAAAACTGCAAAACTTCAAAAACTATCCAAAATCGACGACTAACTCAAGCTCATCTCTCCATCCACAACCATGGCGATATAGAATTCATATCTGGGTTTGGAATTTTTCAAAATAAAATTCTAGAAAATATAAGAATTGGCTTTTCCAGAATTCAATTCCGTCTTTCAATAATTTGATTAAAATGATTAATAATCCTTTTCCGTGTATCATACTTGAATAAATTTTAGATGTCAATAGTAAACTTCAAGTAAAATATTATCTTAAAACATTGATTGGTTAATAGAAGATGAATTTATAATTTTGCAAATATGTAATAACAACTAAAATTTAGTAGAGATTATTAACAAAAAAAATTGTTGACCATTATATGCTATAAATTTAAATGGGTATTTCAGTGACATCTATATACCTTTTCTTTTTATATTGACTCATGCTTTTCTTCACACTCATATAAAGGAGTTCAATATTGAAAATAATTTGGTAGAAAACATGTGATCACGGTAAAGAGAGATCATAATTTATAGAAAAAGCTATATTTATGCTATGATATACGAAAACATTTTGTAGCTCCATATATTTCGTCCTCATCCATCATAACCTATCTAGCTCGAGCTCTTGATATTGCGTCTCCTTTCATCATGTTGAACCTCGTGACCATTATCTTACTTGTCGTCATTCTCTTGATTCTTATCTTTGTTATCTTTGCATCGAGCACAAAGATTGATTGTAAAGTTCCATGCCTACAGCTTTGTGGGCTTGATATGATCAAAGGAAAATACATGCTCATTCTTTATATGATCCTTTGTTTAGACGTATAAAGATCTTGACAAACCAAAAAAAAAGAGGATAAAGACCTTTGACTTTTTCATCGATCTGCTTTTGTGACTGCATATAATCAAACACTTAGCTTTTGGATTCTCTTCCCTTTGTTGTTTTCTAGGTGGGACTAAAGTCTCAACCTTAAGAGTAAGTCCTCAAACAATTTCTTTTGTTTTTTAAGCATCATCCCATTAAAGCGCTTTCTTTACCAAAGAACTTAACTCCACATATTTCTTCGGTTTCACAAACTTCTGAAGAGTATTAACCACCAAAGCATTTGCAACAACTCTGTTTTGTTGCAGTTCTTTGTTTGTGTACACTTGTTGAAGTTGTTGTACTCTTCAGTTGCCTCTTTTGATCGTGTAGTGCAGATAATGTATTCTTGTTATGTGATCACTAATGTATCTTTTTCTTTTACCTTAACCGTTGGACTTGCATACTTGTTTCAGGAGTTTGAATGGTTGAGTGTCACTAATTTGCGTCAATCCAATATACACACATTTTGACTATCAACCAAAACATACATCTTGAGAAAATAAGTAATGAACAAACAGAGAGAGGAAGAAATATATTTTCACCTTCTGAAGAATATCCATTTGATATTACTACCTTAAGAAAATGGTTTATATTCAAACGTTATTGAGATTATCCTTTAACTCAACAGCCTCAATGACCGTCAAAATTAGAAACTTAGACCTCGTAAATACTTCTTCTTCGTTGCTCTTTGTACCTTCTCAATCACTTCAGTTAATAAAGTTAAAAACACAAACCAGAAAAATATAAAAACCATAAAGATATGGTGAAGAGAAAAATTATTCAAAGATTATTGAAATGTCACAGTTAATCATAGAATTTCTATGAACGCATATAATCAAAACACGAAACATAAAAAGTCATAAAGAGTCTTGTGATTTAATTCGAAACCGAGGTTCCACTTATGCGTAGAAATCAACAAAAAAATAAAGGTGCCAAAAAGTGAAACTGATTTTGATTCGATGGATGAGGGCTTGGGAGAGGCGTGCGCATTTCAATTACCTCAAAATCAGAATATACTCGCAGAAAATAGAGGTAACCGAGAGAATGCTTCGAGGGGTCGAGCTTGTCCACAGTAGCGAGTGTCAGCTCGAAGGGACTCATCAACTCCTTTCAAATGATCGTGTAGTGCAGATAAATTCCCAGAACTTGCTGATAAACCCTTGATTGACGCTATCACACCCTCCACCGAGCTCATAACTCCGATCAGGTAGAAGACTCTGACGCAAATGATTTCGTTAAAGCCAAGAAGAAGGAAGGGGTTTTTTTTATACGACGGAGGAGGGCTTGAGAAGCTAAATAGTTCTTAAGCTCAAATATGGCTTGGAGTGGTGAGCCATGACATAGGATAGAGGCGTAGAGAGGGAGCATGTGTTGCAAGAATGGGTGAAGACCTCGTTTTATATATGTTAGCCGCGTCATCAAGGCGTTGATGAAACAGGAGTTGGAGACACGGATCAGTAAATGCAGAAGAAATCATAGCAATGAATAGAGGGGGTTACAGAGTAGTGGTGGGTGGAGTGGAGAGACGAAGAGCAAGGACGGAGACAGTCAGAAGAGTTAGGGTTTTGTTTGAAACGTAGAACGAATGGCGACAGTCGTCTTAGAGAAGAAGACCAAGTGAGAGTTTGGGCCGGTGAAGATTGCTTGGGCCTTGTAGCCCATAAGAGTTTGACGACTCCTTGCCGTTTTCCAAATCAAAGCACATGTCGAGTCTTCAGAATGGCAGGGCGTGTGGAAGAGAAAACAGTAGAGCGTTGGGAGCTGATGTGACTTAAGGAGGGGGATTTGGTGAGAGGCTTACGTGGATAGCTTAGGAAGTTAAAGATAGTGGCTTTTAATTAGTTAGACTAGGACTATGCCCGCGCTACGCGCGGGTTTTTGTTGTTGGTTTTGGTCTATTTTCAATATTTTGGTTGGCTTGTGGTTGTTTTTTTATTAACGTTTTAATTTTGTGTTAACTTTTGGAATGCGTAATTGTTAAGGTGTTTTTTAAACAATATTAATTTAGTTGATCCTGGTAAAGTGATGCATAAATGTAATGGAAGAGACTTAAATATTGTAGTAGTTTAAATTTGTTTGTGGAAAATACTGGAAACTTAATGAAATGGTAACAATTAGTAAACCTCAAGAGTGTAAATTTGCGTAATAAAACATCTTCTGGTAACGGGGTGATTGTTGCATATCTTTTTTTCTTTAAGTCTGTTTCAAGGATTATGTCTTCCAAGTTTGAGTTTCACCCATTCGTAATCTGTAAATGGTAGTGATTCCCAGTTAGTTTCATATATAGAACTTGTTTATGTTGTGGTTTTTAGCATGTTTTTTTATTGTTACCTCACGTTGCGTTGAGAATGTTACTAGTCTTCTCCTCTGCATCCTACATTGTAGGTGGTGAATTTTTTTTCCCCACGAATGTAGTTTATATTGACTTGTGTAGAATAATTTACCTGATTTGGTCGGTAGTTTCCGCACGGTCTCTTATGGTTCATCTTTTGATTGCAAGATGCATATTCTTTGTGGGGTTGTGGCTCTTGAGAGAGCTACATATAGTTTTCCATGACTGAAGACCTGCTTGGGGAGGTATAACAATACTCGCTTGAAGGTTTGTCCATGGCTTTTGTTTATGGTCATTGCGTAGCAAACTCTGATTGGGAATTGGCGTCTACGAAGTGTGAAAGGGTGATTTGTTTTACTCGGAGATAAACTAATCTTCGGTATTTGGATCTTCTGGCCGGCGTTTGTTCCAGTGATTATTTGGCCCTCGATGACCCTCTCGCCCAGTAGCGCAGGTGTAGGGGATTTCCCACGCTACGCGTGGGTTTGTTGCATATGAGTTCGCTATATACATATATAGTTTATTTATAATTTAGCTAGGGCTGTCTTTTAATGTGCAAGTGGAGCGATCCAAACATGACCGATAGAGGATTAATGTGCAAGGATATGTGGCTTCCGATTGGTGGCTTCGTACAACAAATTGAGACCATAAAGGATTCGGTGGTGAACCTCTCTAATTAGTATTATCAAAAGAAAACATTCACTGGGTTTGGAGAAATGAGTCGGAGGAAAACGATGAAAATATATAAACGAAGTAATTAGGGACGCAAATAAATTTTGTGCGCATTTCTAATTCTTATGTGGCAGCTTGAGGAGAAAACTTATAAATATGACGTAGATAGAAGGAGAAGCTTCAATTTGCTCTTTTTAATTAGTTAGACTATGCACTGGTCCGCGACACGCGTGGATTATTGTATATATTATATATTTAATAAAGTATTATGTTTGTATTTTATGCTTTGACAATATTAGTTAACTTATTAGACTTGTATTTTTTATGTTTTTATTTTATATCATATATGTTAATTTTCCAATCAATAATTGATTAATCGTCTCTAGATTTGTAAAATATACTACATTTTACTATATACGCAAGTAATATTGATAAATTTCTTTTTCTGTTATTTTCTATAAAAATATATTTAATTCAGTTCAAAAATTAGCATAGAGAGATATCTTATTATATAAAGCGGAACGTATTCAACGTTAGCTTGACACGTCGCCAAATTATAACTCACATTATTTCGATACGTGTCACTAAACGATCGGATTATTGACATATGTCAAATATTTAAAATTTTCAATTTCGTATAAACAAATTTTCTATTTTACATAATTAAATAAATTTTTTATTTCCATTAAACATTGAAAATTGAATATTAAATATTTTTTTCTATTAAAGATTCAATACTAATTATAAAACATGATAAAACTATAATATTTAATTAAAAACGTTATTTCACGTGATATTAAAAATCTTAGACTAATTTGGATGATATTGATTGTAGTTCATAATTTTAAAATAATTAATTATGGTTTTAATTTACATTTTAAATTTACGGGTTATAGTTATGTGAATTTCAACTTTAAAACCTCAAATTTTAATGATATTTTTATATTTAATTTTTTGTGTATCACACGGAACCTTATCTAATATATATATATATATATATATATATATAAGAAGATAACTAATGTTTTGTGTTTTGAA
>OVAN01007980.1:0-18849 GCA_900406275.1 Anastatica hierochuntica | reverse complement strand
CCGAACCGAAAAACTCTGAAGTACCTATTGGATATAAATTTTATAGACCCGGACCCGAAAGGAACCGACCCGAACCCGACCCGAGGACCCGAATGCCCAGGCCTATCGTTCTCTCTGAGTGTGAACAGCTTGACACCAATGGAAATAGAAAGGCTAATATTCCCGCTCAACAACCTGTTTCAAAATAACCTAAACATCAAGACAAAATGGTGGCTTCCGCTTTGAAGCTGCTGCAAATCCAATGAGCATTTGGAGTTGGAACTGTCAAGGGGCCGAAGGCACCGAGACAGTTTGTCGTTTGAGGAAGATGCGTCAAAAGTATTTTTCTAATTTTCTTTTTTAATGGAAACTAAGCAAAAGTTTAATTACATTGTGGATTTGCAAAACAATTTAGGTTATGATAAGGCTGTTACTATTGAACTGTTGGGGTTAAGTGGTGGTCTTGCGGTCATGTGGAAAAGATGTTTTGATGTGGAAGTGTTGTACTCGGATAAACAGATCATTGATCTTAAAGTTAAAATGGGTTCTCTTTGCTTTTACCTCTCTTGTGTTTACGGTGACCCGGTTAGAGCTAAAAGAAAAGTGGTTTGGGATCATCTCTCGAATTTTGGCCTTGTAAGAGATGATGCTTGGATACTAGTAGGCGACTTCAACGAACTAATGAATAGCTCTGAAAAATTCGGTGGATCTGATCGTCAAGAACCGTCTTTTTGGGATTTTCGTAATATGGCCGACAATTGCAAAATCAGAGAGCTAAGAAACTCTGGTAACTCACTGTCTTGGGCGGGGTGGAGTGACAAAGTATGGGTACAATGTCGTCTTGATCGGAGTTTTGGTAATGCAAAATGGTTTTTTTTTTATTTCCCCATTCTAATGCCACATATCTTGAGATGTGGGGATTCGATCATAGACCTATTCTCGTCGAATTTTCTTTTCAAGAAGAAGAACATGGCAGAGGACGCTTTTATTTTGATAAGAGGCTCATAAACAAACCAGGAATCAATGATGTCATCCGTAAAGGCTGGGGAGATGCCGAGTCTGATCATACTTTATCGTTGTTGGATCGCATAACTCGATAGATCATAGATTGCTAAATGGAAACGCTCCAATAATACAAACTCAACTGGCCGTATTAATTGCTTAGACACATCCTTAGAGTTAGAAATTGATAAACCTCACCCGAATGGAAGCTTAATGCAGAGGTTAAAACAGGATTTAACGATGGCTTACCAGGAAGAAGAGTTGTTTTGGCGGCAACGTTGTCGGGAACAATGGCTTAAGGAAGGTGATCTCAATACAAGTTTTTTCCACAATTGTGTTAAAGGGAGAAAAATGCAAAACAAGGTGATGATGCTTAATGACAGCAATGGGGTTGAGCAGATTCACGAAGGATCCAAAGGCTTCATTGTTGTCGATTACTACATAGAGCTTTTTATGAGCTCAAATCCAGAGGACATGGAGAAACTATTTCAAGGTTTTTATCCACGTGTAACACAAGAGATTAACACTCTTTTAGTCTCACTGGTGACGACGGAGGAAATCAGACTTGTTGCCTTTGGAATCAAAGGTAGTAGCGCTCTAAGCGTTGATGGGCTCATCGGCGTTTTTTATAAACGCTTCTGGCATATTTTGGGGCCTTGTATCACGGCTGAAGTGTTACAATTCTTCCGAATCTCTATTATGCCTCCGCATGGAACCATACACAGATCTTCCTTCTCCCGAAAGTTACAACACCTTCTCTTATGACGGATACGAGGCCCATTAGCCTCTGCTCGGTCCATTATAAGCTTATATCGCGAGTTTTGTGTGAAAGACTCAAGGCAATCTTGTCCGCTATTGTTTCAGAAACTCAAGGTACATTTATCTCTGGTAGGATCATCACTTATAATATTCTCATTGCTCATGAGATGGTTCATGCCTTGCGTACTAATCCGGACGTAGAAGATGAATTCATGGCCGTAAAGACTGATGTGTCTAAAGCTTATGACAGAGTTGAATGGTTTTCTATGGAGATGCTCTTGGAGAGATTAAGTTTCGACAGAACATGGGTTCGGTGGGTTATGTCGTGCATCACTACCGTCACTTACTTGGTCCTATTAAATGGGCAACCTCATGGTTTTATAAAGTCGAAGCGTGGAATACGACAAGGAGATCCTTTATCTCCCTTTCTCTTTATTCTTTGTGCTCAAGCACAGGTTAATGTGTTAAATCAAGCTGAAGGTTTGGGTTGATTACATGGTATAAGTCTATCTCGGGGAGGACCTTCGATTCATCACATGCTCTTTGCTGACGATAGCTTGTTGATGTGTCGAGCCAACATTAACGAGAGTGGGGAACTCATACGGTGTCTTCAATTGTATGGGGATGTTTCGGGTCAAAGAATCAATTATAACAAGTCCTCAATTACTTTTGGCTCCAAAGTGGAGGATTCGGTCAAACAGCAAGTTGAAGGCACGTTAAAGATACCTACAAAAGGCGGTGAAGGCTCGTACTTAGGCCTGCCTGAGTGTTTTAGTGGTTCTAAGCGTAAATTATTGAACTTTTTCCGCGAACAACTATAACACCGACTTCACGGGTGGTTCGCAAAGTCTCTTTCCCAAGGTGGTAAGAAAGTTCTGTTGAAGTCAATTTGTCTTGCGTTACCCGTTTATGCGATGTCATGCTTCAAATTATCTAAAGACCTTTGTATGAAGCTAAGTGGAGCTATGTCGGAATTTTGCTGGAGTAGTGGCACCGACAAGAAAAAACTTCCTTGGATCGCTTGGAAGAAGCTTTGTAAGTAGAAAAGTGAAGGTAGCTTGGGCTTCCATGATATTGGTGGCTTCAACCAAGCATTACTAGCCAAACAAGCATGGCGAATTTGGTCTCAACCGAAATCGCTACTGGCTCGTGTCTATAAGTCTAGATATTTTCCCTCTGGTATTGTCTTTGATTATTGCATAGGAAAACATTCTTCATATGCTTGGCGGAGCATTGTCCATGGTCGGGAGCTTCTTCAAACCAGATTGATCCGAACAATTGGAGACGCCGCAGATACTTATGTGTGGATTGATAATTGAATTTTCAAAAGTTCACCAAGACAACCCATGAACCGAACTAGGAACATGGACATTATTTTGAAGGTCAAAGATTTGATATATCCATTATCATATACATGGGATGAAGCCAAAGTCAGAGACTTGTTTGTTCACGAAGATGCTGATCACATTTTGAAACTACGTACTTCTTCTAGGCAGAAAGATTCCTTCACTTGGGGATATACCAAAATTGGTTTTTACTCCTCTTGAAGTGGCTATAAGATGTGGAAAACAAATAGCTCTTTTAATCTTGATCAGTCTCCACCACTATCTCCGGTTGAAAGGAATATTTGGGAACAAATCTGAAAGCTTAAAGCCCCCCCCCCAAGATCCGATACTTTCTCTGGAAGGCCTTCTTAGGAGATTTAGCAGTCTTTGAAAGGTTACAGTTCCGTAGAATTAAGGCGGACGCTACTTGTCCTCGATGTGGTACATATTCAGAGACAATCAATCACGTTTTTTCTGTTGTGATTTGTCTCAACAGACATGAGCACAGTCTTCAATTCCGCTGCCTCCCCATGGTTTCTCTTGTACCTCTATTTTACTAAATCTCATCAGCTTTGGTTGGTTCACAAGAATGCTTCCTCTTCGTCGAATAGTTTTCCTCCATTTCCGTGGATTCTATGGCAACTTTGGAAAGCTCGAAACCTTTTAGTATTCAAGAAATCAGATGTTACGGACAACTCTATTATCACAAAAGCTGAAGAAGATGCTCTCCTTTGGTCCACAACACAATCCTCTGTTACCTAGTCCATGTGATAGCTCACGATACTATGGTTCGTAGTCCGCTAGCCTCTGTCCAATGGTCACGATGTTACGGATGATTTTGGTCGTTATTTGTAGCACTACGGAAGCTGGAGGTCAATGAATGTATAGCGTGTGTGATCCGAAGATATTCTAAGCTCGAAGATCGACAATGGAGAGAAAGATGAGTTGTATTGATTTCCTAGTCTGGGGTTTTCGTGTCTCCACGTTTTTCCCTTAAGCTTTATATTTATACATGGAGTTCATGATTATCCCTCAAAGAATTGGATATATCATGATTATCTTAAAATATATGCATCTTTATCTACAAAATACACATCATTATCTGCTAATTTAAATAATAAAAATAGGCAAGAGTCGGCGGTCGGCTAGCTTCTGACTTCTGGCTAAGCAGGGTTGTCTGACTTTAGGCTTCCAATTACGCAACGTCGTCTGGCTTCCTTTTAAACCTTTTCTTCCTTTTCTCTCTTGCATCTTAACCTTTTCTTCTTCCTTTTTCTGCTAAATTATTTGCTCCCGGAATCCTTATCGAGCTTTCCAACCGCGATTTAAGGTTAGATCTTCTTCTTCCTTCTTCTTTTTGCTTCTTTTAGGATAGATTCCAGAGATCAACTCTTTGGGTTTCGAACTAGCCTTAGCATTTAAGCTTTTCTTGCCCCAATCGAGCTTTAGATCCAAGATCAAAACCTTTTTGAGCCCAAAGATTACTAGCTCTGGTGATGAGTTTTCTCCAGTAGCTTCGTCTTCTGTCGGTGCTCGCGTTCGAAAGAGGCACCAGATTAGGACTAGTCCCTCTACCGAGGCCGAGGGATCTTCTGAGGACATGGAGATCCTTGAAGCCAATCCTCGGCCCTTGCGATCTGCCGCGGGTCCAGAGCTTTGAAGGTCGGCCCTTTTTCCAATGTAAGCTCTGAGATCCTGGAAGATTGGCGGCAGCAGTATTCCATTGGAGAAAATGTCCATTTAAGGGTGCCTGGGAAGGACGAGAGGGCTTATGAATGCCCAGGAGACGAGATAGCCGTGTATGAAGGCTATTTCAAGGTCGGAGTCAGGGGTACGATACCGACCCTGGTGAGGAAAGTCTCGAAACACTTCAACATATGTCCTTCCCAACTAAACTCACCTTCTTGGAGGATCCTTACCGCCATCCAAGTGCTTAACGAGTTCCATGGGCTGGATCTTGGCATTAACGAGCTTCTCTACTCCTATTACTTCACCCATGTTCTTCCGGGTGAAGGCAGATATTACTTTCGCCCTCGAGTCGGTGCTCCTTTGGTGTTGGAGTTGGAAAAGAAGGAGAAGAAAGGGGCGGCTTTCACTAAGCATTGGGCTCAAAAGTTTGTTTTTATGAAAGTCGGGACGTCTCCTGGATTCTCTACTCTTTGAAAGTTCACTGGTAGGTTTAGGAAGCTTTTCTTTTTACTGCTTCAAGCTTTGTCACTAACCTTCTTGGCCTTTCGTTTTTGCAGAAGTGTCTACGGAGAAATCGGAGGAAGGCAAGGAGAAAGCTGAGGAAGCTTTAGAGATCTCTGCTGAAGATAGGAGCATCCCGTTTTTGCTAAGTGAGGAAGCGTTGAACCAGAGTCGTATCAGAGGTTTGTCTCTTTCTTCTTTTACTTATGTTCTCTATCCCCTTTTTGAATAACTTCTTGGCTGACCTTTTAACGTTTTGCAGGGAATATGTTTGAATCCGGATCTAAGGCATTGGAGGACTTCAAAAAGGCTCAGGCAGCGAGGAAGGAAAAGTTGGCATCTGGGAGCAAGGCTCCGGAGGTGGAGGAGATCTCGGAATCTCCCTCTGCTGGATCCAAGAGGAAAGGGACCCAGAAGGCCACTGCCTCCAACAAAAAGCAGAAGGACCTTCTTGCCAAGCAATCTTCATCCTCTGTCCGTGATCTTAATGGTGCTTTGGAGAACCTACAAAGCTTCGTCTTCCCTGCAGTTCCTTCTAGTCCTCCTAGCTCTGATAATATGGGCATCTTCGACCATGTCCAGAAGGGAATGATCAAGGTAACTGATCTTCCTTTGGCTTTTGGCTGACATTTGACTGTTTTCTTTTCTTCTGGCCAACCTTCCTCCTCTTTGCTATTCAGCTAGCTGCATCGCTCTTCCATGCCAAAGATCAGATCGCCACAGAGGTGATCTCNGGACTATCTCGCCAAGCTGAAGGCAGAGAAGGACAAGTCTGCTGGCTTGGAGAAGGAGTTGAGGGAGATGAAGGAATTGCGACGGGGGTTGGAATCAGAGAAGGAGAAGGCGGCAGAGAAGGTCCTCACCCTGAAGGAGGAGAAGGCGAAGCTGGAAGAAGATATTGGCACCCTGGATGCTAGGGTGACCACCTTTACAGAGGAGATGTCCATGGTTGTCAGTGGCGCCAGAATCATGGGGCGTTGGGAGATGGTCTGGGACTACCTCAAGCGTGAGGCCAAGTCTTGTAACTTTCAGGAGGAGTTTGAGAATTACAAGATGGTGGTGATTGCGGAGGCGAAAGAGAATGGCCTCGAAGCTCCTACCTTTGAGGATGAAATGGAGATTCCTCATGCCCTGACTTCTACACCCCCAGTGGACTCTGCGCCAAATGTCGAGAAATCTGCCTCTCTTGATCCTCCAATTGTCTAGCCTCCAGACCTGGAATCAAGAATCAAGCTACTCTCCCCTTGTGGGATTTATTATCCTTTCTTTTTTTTGTTGATGATGATCTTCCCCTGCGTGGGCTTACTTCTGCCCCTTGTGGCTTTGTAATGACTTTTCATGGTCTTTGTGGCCTTAACTCTTTTGTGGCTTCTAGGCCTTCTTTCTCTTTGCCCTTCGAGGCTTAAAACTCGTATTTCGGCCCTTCGTGGCCTTCTATGAATATTTTTCTAGTTCTCTATTGTCTTCCTACCTTAACAAATTCTTGACTTAGATTTAGAGATGACATTCATGGCCTATGCTTTGACAAGTTTTTTTTTTATCATTAGCACCTTGACCGGCTTACTTCTGGCTATGAGCTTATGACCTTTACATCTTGACCGGCTGGCTTTTTGCTATAAGCCTGTGGCCTTTGCGTCTCGATCGTCTTGACTTCCAGCTTTCTAGCCACTGGTCTCTTATCGATATTCCAGCTGTTTGACTTCTGGCATATTGGCCTCTAGTCTTTTATCGATATTCCAGCTGTTTGACTTCTGGCATATTGGCCTCTAGTTTTTTATCGATACTCCGGCTGTTTGACTTCTGGCTTATTGGCCTCTAGTCTTTGTCGTGTCTAGCGAGATTTCTTAAGTTCCAAGTTGGGATAATCTCATTATCTCTTTTTTTAGGGAGTTCTGCTTCTTGTCCATAGAAAATGCTTAGGTTCCCAAGACGCGTTTTTGGCCTCTTGATACTCGGAGGTATCTTCTGGCTTTGTGGCATTCTACTACCCGGAGGTAACCACTAGCTTGCGTTTTTTGGCCTCTTGATATCTGGAGGCATCTTTTGGGTTTTTGGCATTCTGCTACCCGAAGGTAACCATTAGCTTGCGTTTTTTGGCCTCTTGATACCCAGAGGTATCTTCTGGCTTGTTTGCACTCTATTACCCGGAGGTAACCACTAGCTTGTTAGCATTCAGCTATCCGGAAATAATTGTTTTGCTTTGCTACACTATGCTTATTGCAGTGAAGCCACTCTTAGTCTTATTGGTTTTGCTGGAATAGACCTCCCTCGCAAAGGGATCCAAGTGCCAGACTTTTCTTCTACTTCCCACGTCTGGGTAATTAGGTATAGGTGATGCTCTGTGCTCAGGTCACATAGCTTTTGCGTTTACTGTGACCATGTAAGTAAGGTTAAGTTGTTTTTGCTTTCTGTTCAGCACTCTGCTTTCCGGTTAGCCACTCTTTGTTAAGCAGAATAAGCAATTTTTGTCTCTAGCTTTCTTTCGGGTATTTTCCCTTGTTTAAGCAGAGTTTTTCTTTTGTTTTGGAAAGGTACGTTCCTTGTATTACTCCTTTATTGAGGAGTAGTCATTCAACTTATTTGCTCCTTGCTTTTAACTGAATTTCCCGTGAGAAAGCAGTTGTTTTATTGATTGGTATCCGTCCTTAGACGTATCATGATTACATAAAAAAGATGTAAAAGAAATTAAAAAATCCAAAGCAGAAAAACGTATCTTGGTTATGGTCGTCCGGGTCAGGGGCATTCTTTTAGAAGAAGTAAGACTTTAGGTGTAACGCGTTCCAGCTATTTGGCTATACTTTTTTGTACTTGTCTTGTAACTTGTATGCCCATGCTCCTTTGACTTCCACTATTTGGTACGGTCCTTCCTAGCCAGGCGCTAGCTTACCCGCGGCCTTGTCCCTAGTATTGTCAAAGACTCGGCACAGCACCCATTCTCCTTGTTGGAACGTCCGAGTTCGTACCTTCTTGTTGTAGCTGCGAGCCACTTCCTGTTGGTACTTCCAATTTCGGATTCTTGCGGCTTCTCTTTTTTGTCAAGGAGATCTAGGGACAAAGCCATCAGTTCTTCATTTTCTTTTGGGGTTAGAAGCTCTGACTTGGCCGTAGGGACGCTGACTCCAGCTAGAGACACCGCCTCTGTTCCATAGACCAGGGAGAAAGGTGTTTCCCATGTTGAAGTCTTGATGATGGTTCGACATGCCCATAGGGTAGCTGGAAGTTCTTCGATCCAGTTGCCTTTGGCGTCGTCCAGCCTCTTTTTCAGAAGATTGACTATTGTCTTGTTAGTGGATTCAGCTTGCCCGTTGGATTGTGGTTGTCTCGGAGTTGAAAAGCTTAGTTTTATGCCACAATTTTCGCAAAACTTCTTGAAGTTTTTGCTTGTGAATTGCGGGTCATTATCTGTGCCTATCTCTTGAGGCGTTCCGAATCGCGTTACCACGTTCTTCCAAAGGAACCTCTTGATTTGGACATCCATAATCTTGCTCAAGGCTTCTGCCTCCACCCACTTAGAGAACTAGTCCGTAACTACCAAAAGGTACTCCAGCTGGCCGGGAGCTGTCGAGAATTTCCTACGATGTCCATTCCCCACATCATGAATGGCCATGGAGAGCTTACAGATTTGAGGTTTTCCGGGGGTAGCTTCGATACTTGTGCGTGCTTCTGGCATTTATCACAATATTTGGCCATCTGGAGGGCATCATGGGCCATTGTAGGCCAATAGTAGCATGCCCTCTTGGCTCTTAATACCAAGCTTCTTCCACTAGAGTGGGATCCGCACTCGCCTTCATGTAATTCTTTGAGGACTAGATCTGCGTCTTCCGGCTTTACTCATTTGAGGTATGGACCCGAGAAAGACCTTCTGTAGAGTTTTCCCTGAATCAGACAATAGCGGGATGCTTGCCTTTTGATCTTACGGCATTCACTCCTTATATTTGGCAGGACGTCATCCTTTAGGTAGGAAATAATGGGCATCATCCAAGTTTCTTCTTCTTCGATGTTGGAGACTTGAGGTCCTTCGGCGTCCTCGTCAGTAGCCGGCCATTGGAGAACCAGCAAAGGTATGCTAGTTGGCTCCGCAGTTTTTAAGGCTGAGGCCAGGTTGGCCAGGGCGTCCGCATGCGAATTTTGCTCCCTCGGAATCTGTGTGAGTTTGCATGCTTTGAACGAATCGATGAGCTTCTTGGCTATGCCCAGGTACTTGGTCATGCTAGTGTCTTTTTCTTGGTAGTCACCTTGCGTTTGGCTTACGATCAATTGGGAATTACTGTTAACTTGTAGGTTTTCTATTCCCATGTCTTTTGCCAAGCTGAGTCCTGCAATTAAAGCTTCATACTCACTTCCATTGTTGGTGGCTCTAAAGTTGCATCTTATTGGTCTTGATACCACTTCTCCTCTTGGTGAGATGAGCACGAGGCCTACACCTGCCCCTCATATGTTGTTAGATCCGTCTACATAGAGTTCCCATTCTTCTTCGCTTTTACTTTCCTGATGGATCATGACCTCTTCTTCTGCCCTTAGTACCATCGGCGGGGAGAATTATGCTACGAAGTCTGCCAGGACATGTGATTTGATCGTCGTGGCAGGGCGAAAGATCACATAGTACTCGCCTAGTTCCACTGCCCATTTGGCTAATCTTCCGGATACTTCTGGCTTGTGGAGTACAAACTTGATAGGGAAAGATGTGACGACTATCACTAGATGAGCCTAGAAGTAGGGACGCAGCTTCCTGGCCGAGACGACCAAGGCGAGAGCCAGCTTTTCCAGGTGACTATAGCGAGTCTCGGTATATAGGAGGGACTTGCTTACATAGTACACCGGACGTTACTTGTTTCCTTCTTCTCTGACCAAGATGGCACTTACGACATGCTCTGAGACGGCCAGGTACAGGAGCAGAGGCTCTCCGTCTTAGGGCTTTGAGAGAAGATGTGGCATTGTGAGATATTCCTTGAGCTTGACTAGGGCATCTTCAGCCTCTTGGTTCCATTCAAAATTCCCCGTGAACTTAAGGGCTTCAAAGAATGCATGCGATTTGTCAGACAACCTGGATATGAATCTACTCAAGGCGGCCATTCTTCCGGTAAGCTTCTGGATGTCTCGTCGAGTCTTGGGTGAAGAGATTGCCTGAATCGCCCTGACTTGCTCCGGATTCGCTTCAATGCCCCTGTATGTAACTATGTACCCCAAAAATTTCTCAGAGCTTACTTCGAATGAGCACTTAGAAGGGTTGAGCTTCATGTTGTACTTCCTCAAGGTAGAGAAGGCTTGTTGCAAATGGGCTATGTGGTCTTCCGCATCCAAGGACTTGACCAGCATGTCGTCTATATAGACTTCCATGGTCTGGCCGCTTTGGTCTGCGAACATCATGTTGACTAGCCTCTGATAGGTGGATCTCGCATTATTCAACCCAAAGGGCATCACCTTATAGCAGTAGATTCCACGAGAAGTCATGAAGGACGTCTTTTCATGATCGTCTGGATGCATGAGTATTTGATTGTACCCGGAAAATTCATCCATAAAGCTCATCAATTGGTGTCCAGATGTGGCATCCACCAGCTTGTCTATATGAGGCAAAGGGAATGGATTCTTAGGGCAGGATTTTTTAGATCTGTAAAATCTATGCAAACCCTCCACTTGCCATTCTTCTTCCGGACCACGACGACGTTTGTTAGCCAGTTCAGGTAGTGGACCTCCCTAATGAACCCGGCCGCAATGAGATTCTTGACCTCATCATTGATGATTGCATCTCGTTCAGGTGCGAACTTCCTCCTTTTTTGCATGACCGCTGGGTATTTGGGGTCCACCTGCCACTTATGCACTATAACTTCCGAGTTTATCCCTGGCATATCCACGTGGGACAATGCAAAGCAATCGGCGTTGGACCTCAAGAAGTCTATCAGCCTCTTTCGTAGGCCTTCTTGCAATCTTGCCCCTACTTTGAAATTTCTGCCTGGTTCTCCAGGTACCAAAGGTACGTCGTCCAGCTGTTCCACTTCCGGCTCCTTAGTGTGCATTGCAGGAAGTGGTTTCTGTAATTGCTACAAGGGAGTTGTCTTTCCCTTCAAAGTGATTTGGTAGCACGATTGAGTGTTCTCTTGATCATCCTTGATCTCCTTGATTCCCCATGGGGTTGGGATTTTGAGTACTTGGTGCAAAGTTGACGACACGGCTCTCATCTCGTATATCCAGGGTCTACCCATGATCATATTGTACGTGGAGGGACAGTCTATGACGAAAAACTTAGTGGACAGGTTGACTCCTCCAGCACAAACTGGGAGTGCTATCTCTCCAATGGTTTGCTTGACCTCTCCATTGAAGCCAACCAATGGTGTGGTCTTCTTGGTTAAGGCTTCCTGAATTAGGCCCAAGTCTGTGTACGCTCCCAGGAAGAGTACGTTCGTAGAGCTTCCATTATCAGTGAGTACCCTTTTCACCAAAAAATTCACCACCGATAATGAAACAACCAATGCGTCGTGGTGTGGAGTCAGGATCCCATCTTGTCCCCCAGTCGTGAAACTTATGACTTCCTGGCTAAGATTCTGACGCTTGACTTACGGGGTGCCATGATTATTTTTTGCAAGCATTGTGCTTTTCTTCGCAGCGGCATGTGTAATGCCATTTATCTCTGATCCTCCAGATATGACATTGATCACCCTATCATGCCTTGGGAAATCAGGCGCTTAACGACCTGTTGGGACTCCTTCTTCCTGATTATCCAGCATCTCCTTTGCTTTGTTAAAGAAGAATTCTCGTAGGTGTCCCTTCTTGAGCAGCTCGTTGACTTTTATTCTTAAGGATATGCAATCCTCCGTTCTGTGATTGTAGTCATTGTGGAAGTCACACCATTTGTACGGATTTCGGCGATGGTCGGGTGACCTCATCTTCTCGGGCCATTTTACTTAGCCTTCCATCTCCTTCAGGACTCCTACCAGCTCCGCGCTCGATATTGATAGGTTGGATACGTTCGGCCAAGTATGTACTGGCGGGGATCTGTTGTCGTTCGGCTTACCCAGAGGCTTGTGTCCTTTGGCTCCCTTCTGTCCATCCTCTCTGGCAGGTCTTTGGTAGGGCTTGTCATCTCTGGTCCTCTTCTCGGTCCTCATGACCCGAGATTCTTGCCTGGCAAGTAGATCTTCTTCCCACTTGATATGCATCTAGGTGCGGGGGAGCACGTCTTCCATCGTTCTGCATTGATATTTAGTGAGCTCCTTATACAGATCACCATCAGGCAGAAGTCCTCTCTTGAAGGCAAAAATTCTGGTGGCAACACTGCAGTTTAGGATTGTGACCTTCTAGTTGTTAAAGCGGTTAAAGTAGCTCCTAAGTGGCTCTGCATTACGCTGTCTGATCTCATAAAGGTCATCAGAGGACTTGGGAGTCACTCTGTTCCTAGCAAATTGCTCGAAAAATAGGTCAATCAGATGAGCAAAAGATCTTATGGTTCCAGTTGGAATCGATATGAACCATTGCAAGGCGGCTCCCGTCAGGCTGGAATCGAATCCCTTGCACATGGCGGCTTCTTTGTGCTCCTTCTGGATTGCCACAGTAAGCATCTTCTGCTTGTACTGTGCGATATGACTGTCCGGGTCGGAATTCCCGTTGTACGGCTTAATGAATGGGAATGTGAACTTCTTTGGCATTTCGGTGAGCGCAATCTCTTCTGAGAAAGGAGTGTCTGCATAAGAGCTTAGGGCACTATTCCTCATAGGAGGCGCAAAACTCGGAAGTCGTTCGATCACTGACTGCAGCGCCTCGAACTTGTTGGAGAACATCTGCTCCAGTCGTCTGGCCAAATCACAGAGTGGGACGAGACTTGCGGCTCTCCTACGTCCATAAGGTCTTCTTGCTCTTGAGCAAGGTTTTGGTCCTCCTAGGCTCCCGTTACTGATGGGTTTCCTCTTTCTTCAGAGTTACTGATAGGAGAAGTTTCCAGAGTGGGCATCCAGGGCACGTGGACCCTGAACCTTTGATTTGTGGCCTAATTTTCCANTGCCGTCAAAGCCGAGTTTGCCTCTCTGAGGGTCTCGTTCTCTAGCTCCAGTTGCTGCAAACGTTGTGTATTCTCCTGGAGGGTTTTGGCATGAGCTTCCATCTGCTGTCTCAAGGTCTGAAGCTCTTCAGTTGCGGCATCAGCTCCAGTTGGAGTTTCATCCCTTCGAAGCTGCTCCATCTCTCCTAGTCTCTTTTGCAAAGTTTCTAGCTGAGATCGCATCTCCTTGTAGGTGAGCTATGTTCGTCCTGGCGTGATGTTTGCTGATTCATGATTATCTCCAACCATCGTCACGTAGCTGTTTTTTTTAAGCTACCCTCCTTCTAGTGCCAACTGTTATGGGTGATTTTGGTCGCTCTTTGTAGCACTACGGAAGCTGGAGGTCAATGAATGTATAGCGAGTGTGATCCGAAGATATTCTAAGCTCGAAGATCGACAATGGAGAGAAAGATGATTTGTATTGATTTCCTAGCCTAGGGTTTTCGTGTCTCCACGTTTTGCCCTTAAGCTTTGTATTTATACATGGAGTTCATGATTATCCCTCCAAAAATTGGATATATCATGATTATCTATAAAATATATGCATCTTTATCTACAGAATACACATCATTGTCTGCTAATTTAAATAATAAAAACATGCAAGAGTCGGCGGTCAGCTGGCTTCCGGCTTCCGGCTAAGCAGGGTTGTCTGACTTCCGGCTTCCGGTTACGCAACGTCTTCTGGCTTCCTACTTCTGGACATTCCTCTGATTTGAGGTCTTACTGTTGTACTCCATCTAAGCCTGGGGAAATTCTCATGACCTAAATTACTCCCAACAATGACCACCTTATGGTTTCTTCAAATGTAATGTAAGTTCCTCTTGGATGAAAGGTAGTGGTAAATCTGGTGCTTCCTGGATTTTGCGTGACCATACAGGTAAAGCTTTAATGCATAGCCGGCGGGCGTATTCAAATGTCCAATCCCCTCTTGAAGCAGAGTTATTAAGCTGTGGTTGGGCGATTGAAGGTTTACATCGCATCTTACCAAAGAAACTTGTGTTTGAAGTAACATCCTCTCAAGTGATCGAGGCTATTACTCATCCCTACAGATTTCCCAATTCTCGTGTCTTTCGGGATGACATACAAGATTGGTTGTTGAAATTTGATTTATGGCGCTTGAATTATGTGAGCAAAAACGAGAACAAGGTAGCTTCCGCTATTGAGGATAGTGTGACAAGGGAGTTTCGTTTCCAATCGTATATCTCAGGGACGGTTCTGCTTGGCTCTCACCAATGATTGAGGATGAGGTTCGTGGCTCGTATGTTTCACCTTATGCTTGACGATTCTAAGCTGCTCCCCTTGATTCCTCATGTTATTTTATGTTTTTAGTTTTGCTTTGTTATTTTGACTGTTGTTTTGAGCTATGGGTATCACCTGCTGGTGTTTTTCTTATTGCTCTTTCTCTTTTTCTAAGTCCTTCCGAACTATATTGTATTTTGTTTCTACCAGTATTAAAAAAAACGAACTAGCTCATCGAAAAATTTTATTTAAATATAATAAAAATAAACAAATAATCAATTTTTAGTTATCATCAATTATAATAAAAAATTAGATTATAACATAAACATCTCTTGATCACATAACGATTTTATTTAAACTAATTCACTTGAAAATGAATCCTTTTACACACATGGAGTTCTGATATCACAACAGTTTCATTGGATTATCTTGTCTCGAGTGTGGGCTTCATTGTTAGTACAAACTACATAATGAATTTTTTTCATCATTATAACTATACTAGGAAGCAAGACCACAACGTCCAACATTGTCTCAAGAAAAGTATACAACTATAAATCGAAAACAAGATAAAGAAATCAGCAAAAATCTAGTAATCAACCCACAATGCACACCAAACCCATCAAGAAGCATAAGATTTAAAAGAAGAAAGGGGCTTCTACCAGAAATAGAAGGAAAAACTTGTAATTGCGAGCTCCAACACAATTTACGATCCAAGCACAATGATGATTCATCTTAAGAACACATCTTTGGCCTGTATACGAAAACATGAATCGAGTAAACTTTTGTCCTCAATCACAGTCACCATACAAATAAGCAGAACAGAGCATAAGAGAAAGGGATTTCGACTTACACACACAACAATGATGGCAACGAGGTGGCTAAACATTTCGGCATTTTTGGCAGTAACCTAAAGAGCCAAAACTTCCAGAATCTGTGGAAGTACCAGCCTCCACATTTTCACTCCCACGTTCTCTTCTGAAATGCTCAGGAACAGAGTCTGGTTCTGTAAAAACCACAATAAAATAACTCCATAATAGCATTATCAGCTGCAAAGGACCAACCAAGCAAGCATCATTTCCTCATCAGATTGTGTTTGTCAGTCAAAACTAATGGACAAGCACGAGTCTTTCGAAAATTCCATTTCCAAATCTGAAAGGAAAAGACTTGAGATTACCGGTAGATGGAAAAGAGAGATGATAAAGAGGGCGAGGGCGGAGAGAGCTCCATGGCCGCTTTCAATTAAGATCGGCCACCATGTACTAACTACAACGGCGTAATAAGTTACGGAGACGACGCCGGCGACAAGAAGGATCATAAAATAGCCGAGGACTTTCAGACCGGAGCAGAACCGGAAGAGGTTCATCTCAAGGTGGGTCAAAGGAATGATTGGAGCAGGTCTTCGGGTCCTACCCGGAAACAACCGCCGTAAGATATCAGGAGCCAGGGTGAGAGAAAGAAGACTTTGTCAGAGGGATTAGAGTTTGCTTGGTTCCAAGGACGACAGTTGATTTCTATCTTCTTCGTCGTCGTCGTGGAAGCTGAGCTAGTGTCGATGACGATTGAAGAGTAACCTTCTTGTTCACTCAGAAGCTTTAGTCATCTATAATGGGCTCAATTATTAATAATACTAGTATACTAGGCCTTAATGAAACGGCCCAAGTTGAGTTATTCACTGTAGAGCCGACACAAAAAGTGCCACGTGTTCTATTCGGTGGAGGGGACATTTTAATTGTCGTTTTGTCTTAAATTTACAGTAACCTTGTCGGCGAAATTCAGACGAATCAGTGTCTTAAATTTTTAGGATCATCCAAAAATATTCGTTGAATATTTGTATTGATTTGGTTTCAAATTTTGTGAGGGAGACGAAACTTAGGGTTTGTTCACTGTTTCAGTTGATTGGCCGAAGAAGATGCAACAGTCTCCACAGATGAATTCAGTGGTTCCTTCATTTTCGCCGACCAACATCACTACCGAACAGATCCAAAAGGTTCTTTAGTACCTCACTTTTCTCAATTTTGTCTTTGGTTATCAGCCAGACTATGTCTATCCAGGGTAGCTTTGAAATGGAATTGTTCTTGATTACTCGCTAATGATGTTTCTGAGTAATTTGAAATGTTGCAATGAAGTTTCCTTGTAGAGTTTAATTGATCTTTTTGGATGTTGGAAGATTAAGAATCTGATTTGAGACATTGATTAGTATAAGAAGCAGTATTTAAAGATCACTTGTTGTTGCCTGCAGTTTCTTGATGAAAACAAGAAGCTGATAGTGGCCATCTTGGAAAATCAGAACCTCAGTAAACTTGCAGAATGTGCTCAGTAAGTGTGTCATTTTTTTCTATACAACTCAAGTCGGAGATGTGTTAGCTTAGCTCTCTGATGGTAAAATTGAATATAAGTAGTACATATTGCTTGATTCTTGCTTGTCTCTATCTCTATCTCTCTCTCAGGTACCAAGCTATTCTCCAAAAGAATTTGATGTACCTGGCTGCCATCGCTGATGCTCAACCTCAGCCAACAGGACCCATGACTCCCCAAGCAGTAAGTGCTATTTTCATTGGTAAATATATATCTACAAAGGAAAGCACTCTGATTTTTATTGATTATGTCAGATTTATGTAGATGGTTTCTCATCCGTCAGCAATGCAACAACCACTACCAAGCTACTTCATGCAGCAACATCCACAAGCTATGGGATTGGTTCAACAAGTACCTCCCGGGATTTTCCCTCCAAGAGGTCAATTGCAATTTGGTAGTCACAATCAGCTTCAGGATCCGCAGCAACAACAGATACATCAATGCAAGGGTACATGGGGACTAGACCAATGGGTTTGATTAATAACAATGGACTGCACAATCCAGAAACCGCTCTTGGCGCATCAAACTGTAATCCAAACCTCTATTTTTCATGATTGTTGTAATCCAGTTTGAAACTTATGGTTACCAACCAGTAATTTGCTCGTCCTTGTTATCACATTTTCTCTTTTCTACTTATTGATACTTCACCTTCCTTCTCTACCAACAATGGGTTCAAATGACGGTCGTGGTGGAGGTAAACAGGATGGGATTGATATGAGCCAGAGTGGAGCTGATGGGCAAGGTTGCTCAGGCGGTGGCCATGGTACAAATGAAGGAAAGTGAGATAGAGAAGAAAGAGATGTTTTTGTTGTTGATAGAGGGGCATCGGGTTAGTTTGGCGTATGAACCGGTTTAAAATAACGCTGAACTTTTTGTTACCTCCCCGTTATGTGCAAACTGATGATTCCAAATTTCCAATGCTGGACATTTTTATCCAAACAGAGTTTTTCATTTCAAAGCCCGATTGAAATTTGTTCATTTAAAAAAGAAACTGTCGAAATCACGAATCGTTGGCTTAATTTCATTTATAGTCAAAATCAACAACCTTACAAAAGAAAAAATAAATCAGGGAAAACATTAGGCTGAAGGAATGCGTACGACATAACCAGCTTGATAAGAAACTGGCCGATCCTGAAATCAAACAAAGGAGAACAAATCATAATGAATCCACAAGGAATGTGCACGATGCACAGAAGCAGTAGAAACATTCTCTGTCTCTTACTTCATATTTATTCGGACAATGAAGTTCTGGCGAGTGATAGGGTTCATCACGACTGGGGGACCAGCGGTTCTTGGCCATGCTTGGAATTTATCTTCAGTAGCAGCCCACCATGCCTTGTTTGAAACAGTTCCTGGTGTAGTGCCTGAGTTTCAAAAACACATTTAGACTTTTTTATCTACATTATTTGTATAATATCATTAGTAGCTAAGCTATCAAGTCTTCTTCTGGATATAACTTGCCTCTGAATAGCTTATCTTCAGATATAACTTTGTCACATACATAAGCTATCACAGCAGATCCCGCAAGGGCACCAACTATGTATTTGGATCTTGACATCCTTAACCTGAAGCCATCACCCAAAACATTACTATCTAATGTATAGAGAGAGAGAGGTATAATAATCAAGCTTCAGATTCTTACACCAAGGAAATGAATTAGAATGAGAAACAGAAAGATGAGAAAGTATACAGAACCGGCAAAAGAAGACGGAAGACATCAGATTCAAGCCTTACCATGAGAATACAACAGGAGTAGTTGAGAAACAATTTGATCAGATTATAGCCACACACAGTTCTAATAAAAACAAACGAAATTGATATGATGAGTGAACACTGAACATTGAACAAATTCAGCCATATCGATCGCAAACAAAGAAACTATAAACGAATATTCAATGAAAGCATCTTAAATAACTAAACAATGGTAACTCTACAGATCAAATCAACACGAACCATAAGCAAAATCACATT
>OVAN01007979.1:0-18849 GCA_900406275.1 Anastatica hierochuntica | reverse complement strand
GAAATACAACTTTGAAGCAAATTTAATAAATTTGGGATCCAAAAGTCTAGAAGAGCGTTCCTCGGTTCAACAAAGACAATCAAATGGAAACGAGCTTAGGCAAGCTAAATTCTCCCCGCTCATTACTCATGTTTTTATTTTTGTCCGTTTTGTAGAGTATTCTACCGTGTGTGGGACGTGCTTCCTCTTCCCGATCATCCATTTTTCGTTGGTTTTCACTTACTGCATTTAAATAAAAGCTATCCGCACTCGCGTTTGAGAAGGAGTTTTAGTCTAGTGGTAAGTTGTCATCTCATAAAGTCCGGGATCATGTGTTTGAACACCGGCTCTCGCGTATGTGCGAGTATGTCCCGTGTGTGGGGTTGAAGGACCACCAGATCAGATTGTCGACAAAAAAAAGAAATTTTATTCTTGTTGTAGATTTATTTTAGGGAAATTATAAAAAATAACCCAAAACCTCCTATTATTTAACTATCTACCCAAAAACTCACTCTATCTTTTACTTTATTTTCTTATCTCTCTCTAATATCTTTCTAAAAATCTAAACAATCAATTTTTTATTTATTTCACAAATTCACCCTTATTTTATTTCCGTTAGTTGCTCTCTGTAAAAAAATTTAAAAATGGTATAAAACTTAACATTCAAAAAATCTTGTTTTTTAAACGCGTGGCGAATATAAATGTACGAACCCAATTCAAATAATTCGTCAATCCAGAAAAAACAAAGAGAAAAAAAAATAAAACAAAAATAAAGTCAGAAGAAGAAAAGGAGCGGTTGAGTTGAAATTGCCGGCGCGTGAAGTGTTTTCGCGTTTCTCGCGTTATAATAAGCTTTTTCTCGTTGTGATCTGATCGGAATCGGAATCGGAATCGGAAGGTTAAGATAATAAATAAATGGTGAAAGAGACGGAGTATTACGATGTACTCGGCGTTAGCCCCACCGCGACTGAAGCTGAGATTAAGAAAGCTTACTACATCAAGGTTCTTTTCCAAAAATCAAATCTCTGATCCTTTGATTCTTAAGGTTCTATGTTTTTAATTTCGACAAAAGCTTTAGCTAAATTTGAATTCGGGAGTGATTGATTCTACAGATTTGTAGTTTTCAAGTTTGATGAACTTTAGGAAATTATTTGATCTTGATGACAAGTGGTGTGAAGTGTTTCATTTTCTCAAGAGCTTTTAAGCTTTTCTATGGAGTTTGTTCTAATGTTGATCGATTTAGATCATTACGAATTGCTCTGATTTGTTTTTTTTCTTCTTCTACAGGCACGACAAGTACATCCAGATAAAAACCCTAATGATCCTCAAGCTGCTCATAATTTCCAGGCATGTTCATGATTTTGTTAAACTCTATTGTTCGAATTGGTATCTTTAGTTTTAAGTCTTAGGCTTATTGGCCTGTGAATGTTTGGGAAGTAACGAAGTGGTGGTGACCTTTCTGGTTTAGCATAGAGAATGATGTCTGCATTTTGTATTAACCATAATGTCCCTTCGTGCATAAGCACCGGGTTCTTTATACGCGATGATCGGATTGTTGTTTTATTTCATTTTTGTTGAGCTCATCGGAGCCAAGTGGATTGTCCCCTCCGCATGAGATTCTTTTCTGTTTAGTTGCCTTTCGTGTCTTAATTGCTAGCATACTCATAAACGCGTATTAGCAGGCACAATGCTCTCAGTACTCTTTGTCTTCAGTGATCAACCTTTTTCTTTGGTGGATCTTTCAGGAGGAGTTTATTTTTGTAAACACTAGAGTTTCAGGATGAGCTTTTTGAAAATGTTAAGTTCTTATAACAGGTGTTGGGAGAGGCCTACCAAGTGCTAAGTGATCCAGGGCAACGCCAGGCCTATGACACATGTGGGAAGTCAGGGATTTCAACGTTAGTGTCTTTTCTTGTTCTCTCTTGTCATAGTTCAGTGTGTGATTTGCTGTTTGGTCATCTTGATCCTGTTGCTAAAGAATTTGGTGGTATTCATTCTTGCAGTGAGATCATTGATCCCGCGGCAATATTTGCTATGCTTTTTGGGAGCGAACTTTTTGAAGAATACATAGGGCAGCTTGCTATGGCATCAATGGCTTCACTTGATATCCTCACCGAAGGGGATCAGATTGATACCAAAAAAATTATAGAAAAAATGAGGGTAAACTTATCATTTACCGATCTAGTCTACATAATAAAAGTCTTTGATCAGTGCCCCTTCCTGGGCATACTATACGTCAATCATAAAACACGAGAAAGCATATCTATTGACTCGATTGAATATCTGTTCTTAAGAGACACTTGTTTAGAATATCAGAAGGGATAAAAAAAATTGTGCTCGACATGTCGCTTGAACATAGAGTAAGTACCCAGGTTCTCCCTTTGTTTGTAATTTCCTAGACTGCTTTTGGTTTCAGTCTGTCCAGAAAGAAAGAGAAGACAAGCTTGCTCAGATTCTTAAGGACCGCCTCAACCTATATGTGACGAACAAAGATGAATTTAGTAGCAATGCTGAAGCTGAAGTAGCAAGACTCTCAAATGCAGGTAACATGTTCTTTACCATATTGGTCCTCTCTCATAGTGTAGGTTCTCTTTTATCAATTTCGTATCTGTGCTAAAAAAGCAGACATATCTTCTTATGTATCTATCTTTAACAGCATACGGTGTGGAAATGTTGAACACAATTGGATATATATATGTAAGACAAGCGGCAAAAGAACTTGGGAAGAAAGCTATATATCTTGGTGTACCGTTTGTTGCTGAATGGTTTAGGACGAAAGGTCACTTCATCAAATCCCAAGTAACTGCTGCAACAGGTTAGTGACTTTGAATTAAAGACAACCCATCAAGATCATGTTTATATCAGGTGCTAAAAGTTGTATCTAAGGATTATTTATTTCAACCACTGAAAAGAAACCCCAAGAATACTTACATAGCTTTCTAGAACTCGGTCTCTTATTTTGACCCTTCTTTTTCTGGATGTTCTGTTATCCTAGGTGCATATGCTTTATTTCAGCTGCAAGAGGAAATGAAAAGGCAGCTAAGTGCTGAAGGCAATTATACCGAGAAGGAACTTGAAGAGTACATGAAGTCCCATAAGAAAGTGATGATTGATTCTCTGTGGAAGCTCAATGTTGCTGATATCGAAAGCACTCTCTCCCGTGTTTGCGAGCTGGTTGTCTAGCTATTACTGTTCAACATTCGGCTGCAGTAGGAAATTGGTCCAATTTATTTGTTGTAACCGGTTTACGATTATTCTTTTTGTCTTAGGTGCTCCAAGATCCCACTGCCAAGAGAGAGGAGCTTCGTGCAAGGGCTAAGGGCTTAAAAACTCTTGGGAAAATCTTCCAGGTAAGCGTATTTGTTCAGAACATTTAAGAAATAGACGGAAGGTCTTGACTGAAAAAGACTCTAACGTTGCCGTCATACAGAAAAACAAGATAGCCAGTGAGAGTGATCCTTTAGTAAGAGCCGAACTTCACAAACTGAACGAAAATGGTGAAGACCGTGATGATTCATCTACATCATCAAAATCCGATGAAGCATCTCACTCGACATTTGGGCCTCAGGTACATTTCGTTCCTCTCTACCATTCCATTTACCAGACATAAATCATTTGCACTTTCAAGTAAGATTCTTAATAGTATTATTTAAATTAAGCAAAACCTAAGAAACATAACCTTGTGTAATCTCAATATCATATATTGCTCTAAGTTCTTGGATACACCGTGGTAATAGCCGAGGACTCATAAAATGCAATCTAATGTAGGAACCACAAAGCCCTTACGTGGAAGCACCGAAACTCGGAGATGAGCAGATCAACTACTACTTCCCGAGGCCTGCGCCGCCTCCAGGAGCTCAGAGACACTCTTAAAACTGGCAGATTCAGATGAGAGATTGCGACAAGGTCATTTCCCATTTGCTATATAATATTACAAATCAAAACCTCTATGCATGTTGGTAAATTATTTGCAGACAGTAGTAGCCATTGTGTAATTTTATTATTTGTTAGAAGAAGCAAATTATTTGGGTCTTTGAAAAAGCACATGAAATCTCATCTTTTGACATTGTATAATGTTTTCATTTTTTATATATATAATATATGTATCATTGTATATGTTTGTAAAATCATGTATTGTGATTCTTATTCTCAAAGAGACATAAAAGATATATGAAAAAAATTGTTAGATAAGCAAGGACCTTTTTAAGAAATAAGATCTACTTTTTAGATAGCATTAAGTAATGAACAACATAAATTACATAATAAATAGCTTATTTTAGTCTTTAGACAACATTTCTCATTGGCATTAAATTAACGTTTTATTCGTTTGTTTAAGTTGTAGACGTTAGACATTTAAACATTGAATATATGTGACGTTGTTGACCAAAAATATATAAAAGAAACATACGAGACGTTAAGCATGATAAAAATTACAGTAATACCCTTAAGTGAACGCCTTTGGGTTAATTAAACAACGGAAGCATGAGGGTCAAATACGGTAAACGACAAGCGTCGAAAATGTTTATTTATACTAATTTAACAGAATTTTCAGTAAAATAATTATTAAATTATGAAATAATTCGAAGGAAAGCATCAATGGCGGAAGCTTACGAGTGAGTGAAGCCAGAGAACAAAGAGAAGAAGAAGATCGTCAATTGAATTTCTCCAGATCTTCATCATCTTCTTCAACAATTTGATTTCACCATTTTCAAATATATCTAAATCAAAATCCGGATCTGATAGTGTTGGAGAAACCTAGTTTTTGTGATCTGATCTCGAATCTTTCGAATTTCGTAAGGTTTGAATCCAAAATATGGAGAAGACGGAGATCGAGAAGAAAGCGACGGCCGTATCTGACGTCGGCGCATGGGGAATGAACGTTACGAGCTCCGTCGGAATCATCATGGCTAATAAACAACTCATGTCATCATCTGGTTTCGGCTTCAGCTTCGGTTTGCTTTTTTCCCCGATCTCTGCCATTTCACATTTCTCAGATCGATGAGATTTTGTAAATTTGTTTCTTCTTCTTCTTCGTCTTCTTCTTCTCAGCGACAACTCTTACGGGATTCCATTTCGCTCTCACTGCTCTCGTTGGTCTTGTATCGAACGCTACTGGATTATCAGCATCTAAGCATGTTCCTCTTTGGGAGCTTCTCTGGTTTTCACTCGTTGCTAACATCTCAATCGCAGCTATGAATTTTAGTCTCATGTTGAACTCTGTTGGTTTCTACCAGGTAGAAAAACTTTCATTGATTCCAGTTTTTCTTGATTTGGTTTTTAGAAGATGGCTCTCTCTCCTGATTGTTTTTCGAATTTTCGCCGTAGATTTCGAAATTGAGTATGATTCCTGTGGTTTGTGTGATGGAATGGGTTCTTCATAGTAAGCATTACTCGAGAGAAGTGAAGGCGTCTGTGATGGTTGTAGTTGTAGGAGTTGGGATTTGTACTGTGACTGATGTTAAGGTTAATGCCAAAGGTTTCATTTGTGCTTGCACAGCCGTTTTCTCCACTTCTCTGCAGCAGATTGTAAGTTTTGTTCGATGAATCTTTTATCGTATTCTCGGTTCTTTCCTTAGTTGCTCGATCTCTGGCATTAGTGCATCTCTCCTGACTGCATCGAACACCTTCCATTATAATGTTAACTAGATTTATGAGTTCTTCTTGGAAGAAATCCTTATGCAAAAGTCATACTTGCCTTGACAAAGCTCTCTCTTGTTGATGATATTCTAAGTGTTTATGGTGAATCTTTTTTCTCTGGAGACAGTCAATAGGTTCACTGCAGAAGAAATACGCGATCGGGTCTTTCGAGTTGCTGAGTAAGACGGCTCCAATCCAAGCACTTTCTCTCCTCATCTTTGGTCCATTTGTTGACTACTTCTTGAGCGGCAGGTTCATTTCTACTTACAAGATGTCTTACGGTGCCGTTGTAAGTATCCAAAAATCTTCTAAATCCTGTTTTATACGAAAATCCGAAACATTTGCTTCGTTTCCCACTCTTATCTAACAGTTGATAACCACCGCCACACAGTTTTGCATTCTACTCTCCTGCGCATTGGCGGTTTTCTGTAACATAAGCCAATATCTCTGCATCGGGAGATTCTCTGCTACCTCATTCCAAGTTCTTGGTCACATGAAAACAGTCTGTGTTCTAACGTTAGGATGGCTTCTATTTGATTCCGAGATGACATTCAAGAACATAGCGGGGATGGTCTTAGCCGTGGTGGGAATGGTGATTTACAGTTGGGCGGTCGAGTTAGAGAAACAGAGAAAGCCGAAAGTGACACCGCATGGTAAGCATAGTATGACTGAAGATGAGATTAGACTACTCAAAGAAGGAATAGAACATATGAATTTGAAAGACATGGAGCTTGGTGATAATAATAAAGCATAAACAAAAAGGTTTGTTTCCCCACTACTCTTTTTTTTGCCCTTATAGTTTCATTATTTGTTACGAAGAACCTTTTTCTATAGAAATATATGATTCTTCTACTTCATTGCACTAAATTATGAAATATCACTTATGATGAAGCAATTTGGATTTGCAGTTTCTTTCTCTTTACTTATACAACACAATGTGCACATTAGTCACAAGCATTGTCTCATATAGGAACTCAAAACTTTATTATAGTAAGACTGGTAAAATGTTTAGAATAAAACTATACCGATAAAATGAAACTACACGAAGAGAGATATCTCTAGATTCCATTAAGAGTGACCACAACTCTGCGAGCGGTTGGAGCATCACGGTGTTCACATAGCCATATTCCGTGAAACCCGATAACTTTCAAATACAAAAAAGCTTTTAAATAACGCTAACTATGATGCAAACAAGATAAGTGAGATTGAATTGCAAACAACAAAGGTATTGTAAGAATGTGGAAACGATTATATTACCTTACATGACATAGGAACTTAATTTTCTTTTCTTTTCTCATAAGCAATTAATTAGTAACATTGAGAGTACGTTTTTAATGATTTTGTTATGGCAAAGATTAGTGAAGTTTGTATTATTTCACCTTATTTTGATAGAAGTAAATATGAATTTTAGTTTAATTTAAATTTTTAGTTAAAAGTAGTCAATATTAAATACTAAACTTGACATGGAGTTACATTAATACTTGTTTCAATAAAAAGATTTGTTGATAAGTCTAGACTTAAATTCTATAAATTTACTAGCTTTTTTGGAATCTATATAATTTCACTTATAATATTTAATAATTTGTACAACATGACAATATAATATATAAAATCATAAAATACGACGACAATGTTTTCAATGTTTGAAAAAACTTTTAGTATATAAACAATATTGAAAAAAACTATACGCAAACAAAAAAATATAATCAGAGTCAGTCTTGACCTAAAGCATATAAAGCAACTGCTTTAGGCGTACAAATTTTATTAAAAATTTAAGGGCATCAAGTTCAATGAAACTTCTTTTAGTGTCGTGGTTAGACGTGTTTTATTTCATCTGAGTGTCAACAGGGTTAAAAAAAAATTAATGGGCTTTAGGCGGCAGAATCTTACGGGTCGGCCCTGAATATAATGTATGTGTAAAGATTCATACACACGGCTCTTTCATCACCACTCTCACTAAATCTTAAAATTCTTTCTTCGACCGCTTACTATAAATTAAAAAATTACAAAAAATACACATATAAATATCGCCATATTCCATCGATTCTTTTCAAAAAATTGACACTAATCATGACAATCACAACCATAACCCCATCTGCTGTTCCAAATAGATCTTCTTGACCATAGAGTTTAACTACAGAGTTACATGTAAGAATAAACACATGTAAAAACCTATAGCAAACACATTTCATCCCTCTTTAGACTCAATATAAGTTGAAAGATGAACAAATCCAACTAACACACCTAGCACCCCAGTAGATTTACCCACAAGATATAGGTTCTTAAACTTTTTTCTAGAACCCTACAAAATTGCAAAGAACAAAAAAAACTTTTAAAATGTACATTTTGCTTTACATGATAGGTTCATATGTCTTGTTGATGGTTCATCGATGATTTATAAGTATCTGAAGGTTGTGTTTCTGATGGAAATTCGACGTTTTTGTACTTAATGTTTCAACAATTTCTGATAGATTCTCTTATGAAATGTTCGAGAACAAGAACAACAAAAAGATTAATCCTTAGACAAAGATAAAGCAATATCCAAATGAATCAAAGGATTAGTAATCTCTTCAATTATGTGATTTGTGATTACATCTTTGACAACTTTTCATTAAAGAATATGTAATATGTCAAAAACTGATCCAAATATAAAAGAAAAAACTCTGACAATTGAAAGGGAAAAATGTACATTTAACCTTTGTTCTTCTTGAACTATTGTTTGTGTTCTGATGTCTTGTTGAACTCTTCGTTGAAATCTGGAGAAATCTTTTAAAATCTGTTGAAATTTTTAGTTTGTTCAGATTATTTCATGGAGTCATTCTCTTTCACTTGCTTGATTCTCACGACCATGTTTTTCCCCTTATACACTCTTATCTTCACTCTTTTTTTTTTGTTTCTTCTTTCAACTATCTTCTTTATCTCTTTGTTTCTTTCTATTTGTGCTTATGTTAAACACATGCCTCTATCTTTCTTTTTATTTTTTTGGTTTATTGTTCTCTAAGAGAGAAGATAGAACTTTTTGGATATCTACATTTTTTTCCCAATCTTTTTTTTGTTATTATAATCATCAATACAATCATACGTATTTATAGTAGTTTTCTCACTAACTACTACACACACCTTATTTCTACAACTTAGAGCATTTTTATCCATGATGATGCTTAATGGGGTGCTTAATATAATTTTTTATTAATTTTCTTTTTCTGGTCAGTTTTTTTTTTTTAAAAAAAATAAATTAAAAGATGCACCAATCGCGGACCGCCACGTGGAGGTGGGGTCTGCGAAACAGTGCAAGAAACTTGAAAAAGCGTTGCTTATTTTAGCTCTGGTGGAGTCGGTTCTTATAATATTGGTGGATCCCACCAATTAAACAAATATTTTTTTAAACACCCTTGCATAAGCACCTGGGATAATGGTGCTCTTAGACTCTACAACTGTTACCAACTCTTTCTATATAGACTTAAACCAACATATCACTCATTAGTTGGTTTAGCCAAAACTAACTAGTTTTTTCTTCTTAGCTTAGTTTGTTAGTAACTAAGTCACATCTCAATTCCTCCGTTGACTTCTTCTACTTCTTGGTGTGGCGAGTAATCCCTTGTTTCACTTTCTGATTTTTCATTTTTCTTCTTCTCATTCTTCTTTTTTTTGCTTTTTTGTGCTTCTTCTTCTCTTAAACACTCCATATTGTCTTTGAAGGCTTTAATTAATGGTTCAATTCAACAGGTTGGTCATAATTTTTTTATCCGCAAAGTCTTTTTCCATGCTCTTCCATCAACATCCAAATCTTCAAAATGCACATGGTATTTCCGCAGTGAAAAGCAAGCAACAAAAGTTACACATTTGACAACATCAGACTACTTGCACAGTAAATTGAATGTAACACCGGACTTACTTAAAAGCTCTCTGTATATTTGGAGATGACATGTATTTTTGACCATGTTTCTACATTAACACATTACTTCAACTTGTGAGCTAATTCTGTGCAAAGGTTACAAACTAAAAAATCATACTTGTGTTTCGATACATAAAAAAAAAATGTATATCGGTTGACGAAATTCATACAAAGAAACAAAAAAATAAAATATTTTAGAAATCAACCTTAATTTCGAATATAATATTGAAAAAATATCTTTTTCGCAGTTTTTTACTTAAATGATGAGGACTAATTATTTTTGTCTTATCCAAAATAATTTGCATCTTTCGACTAATCCCAAAAGTGAATCAATATTACAGAAAAAGTTCATCAGAATTCTCAACTAAATCCCAAGATTAATTTGGGTGAATTTGGTTAAATCTATTATAAAAAAAGAATTCTCAGGAGTACCAAAAAATATAATATTGGGGGTTTTATAACAAAAATTTTAAAAATTAAAAATTTGAGTGATAGATGATGTAATCTGTTTTTTTTTAATAAAACCTAATTAATAGTTTTTTAGTCATCTATTATAATTTCTCTATTAATTTTTTAAAAAATTGGTAAATGATTTTTCAAATGTGTAAATGATTTTTCTAAATCAATATTCACATTGTCTACTACGCAACAACAAAAGTAAAAAAACAAAACAAAAAAAAAATGAATCCACCCAGTATCCACGTGGGTATGATAACTAATATTTTATACAAAAATTGGTAACTTGAGATCTTATCAACTAATCAAAAGTCCATGAGAAATCTAACCCAATCTTGAGGAAAGCTAATGATAACTATATAATATATTGAAAATAACTGGTGAATACATAGGCTTATCCGTTTGCCCCTAACATTAATTAAGTAATTATACTCCACACACACGCATATACATTTATAAAAACATTGAAAAAAACCATGATTGTTTACATAAACAATGCTTCAAACCATCAACATATAGTTACAAAATAAAAATAGGCTATAAAATTAGAAAATATTAAATAGATGAATAACTACAAAATTTAATCTGCTTGGTCTTTGAATTCTCAACCTCTAATTATTTTCATTCCACTTCCAGTTTTTAAGCGAAAACTAAGTATATTATTATGGTAATTGTACATAAAAGGATTTGTTATAACTAATTAAAAGGGAAATTTATGTGTGTATATATATATATATATGAGTTTGGCTATGAGTTTATTTTTATGTAAGATTGAATAGTTTCATAGCTTTGTTTATTTAGTTGTTATGTACGTTTTTTAAAGGATTTTCTACAAACAAAAAAATCATCAATTGTAACTTTTTGTGCAATTTTATTACCATATACTAAAACTGCATATCAAACCTCCAAATCAAATTTAACTTGTAATATAACTTACTTTATTTTAATTCTATGACTAATAACCTTAATATCAAAATCCAGTACCAATTAAAGTCAATTTCATATTGAAATTTTGAATTCACTTCATAATTACAAAAAATCTAAAATTTTTAATAACGAAACAGAAAATTATATTATGGGTTAAACTTCATTTGGTGGATCGATTAGCCGTTTTGATAGATAAAAAATAAAATTACAAAAAAACAGGTTTTTTGCGAAAAATCCCTTTTTAAAAACTCTTGTCGAAAGGGAAATCAATTAAGGCATGATTGGGCTGGGCTGTCTTTGATGAAAGATTTATCTAGAGCTGGTTCCGTACGTATCGTTTTATATTTTTTTTTGTTTGTGGTTTTTGTCAAAGAGTTAATGAATGATGATGAAATGAATAAATGTATATAATACATACGTTTGAATTTTTGTCACGTATAGTTATTTGTTTGTAACGTTTTCTTCTTTGACGTGTATATGTGGCAGGACTGTTATCTTCAACAACCACCATTGTCAAAAATATTCAACACATGTATGCAATCCATATCATGTGTTTTATTTTCACCACCAAGGCCAGATTTGAACAATTTTCAAAAGTATAAGAAGTATGTTTAAAAGGATAACAATCTTTCGTAGAAATTTAAACGATGTATCTATTGAATCACTTGAGTCTTGTGTAGGGTTCTCACCAAAACTCAAACTAAGAGCAAAATTATTGGTAAGACATGAAGGGGTTCTTAACTTTTTTTTTTAAGACGAATCAATCACGGACCGTCAAGGACTTTTCACCTTGGTTTTGTAGTTTTTGTGGATCCCATATCTTTAAGAGCATAATTATTGGTTGGAACATCAAATGACCTTAACTTTTTTTTCTTTTTTTTAATACGAACCAATCACGGACCGCCACGTTTTAGTGGGGCCCGTGAACAGTGCAAGAACAACACTCATTTGTTTTTTAATTTGAGACTTTTCGTATCGGTTTTTGCGTTTTTCTCACTCTCTCTTCCTAAGAACAAAGCTTAAAAAACACCAATAATGATGCTCTAAGGACACCTTAAAAAATACCGATAATGATGCTGGAAAAGAAACAACAAACTAAGAAGAGTTGACTTTTTATCTATTGTCTAACCAATGGATTGAATAAGAATTCGAATACATACAAAGCGGTCCGAGAAGGCGATTTGATTACTCGTCTAAAGATTTGACACCAAATGATTCGTGTTTATCAACAGTCTAAACCCACGTGGAAACATAGCTCTCTATACGTTACAGTATCAAATGAACTATATATATACATTATACTATATATTAAATTAATATTTGATAAAATTAATATCTCTCTACATATTTTCTTCCATGAGTAATTGCGAAAAGCAATACAAAGTTTGTTAACAAAGTCATATTTTAGCCATTGACAATAACCCTACAGAAAAATATGCTTAATGTATAATTAAATTTCTCATGATACAATTATTTTGGAGGAAAAGCAAATCACACAATTATTTCTCTCTTTGTTTTCAAGATCACAAAACGGGTATGGTAAAAGTTAAGCATGATATGGTCGACAATGTTAAAGGAAATTAATATAGTTAACATCGTTGCCTCCACATACTTAACTAGTCATTGTCGGAAATTTTGCTAGTCACGTTAAAGGACTTGCTTTATTTAGAGCAAAACAAAGGAATATTGATTGCTTAACGTTCACACCAATCCTCAATTTGGCATCCACCAAGAGTCTTATTTTTTACAAAACCATAGTCCCTTAATATGAAATTTGTATATATATACTATTCACAAAATATTATCACATAAAAGAAAAACACAATAACTTTCATAATCCACCAAAATCATTTAAAAACTCATTAATATTCAGATCCTTACAAATATTTGATTTATACATCCCCATAAATATGTTGAGAAATTGTTTTTAGGAAAGAAAAAAAAATTCCCTTCGGCTGTGAATCTAAGAATTTTTTGTATTTCATTTCACACCATAAATTACAACTTCCATACTCTAACTGCTATTCTTCCTCTCCAAGACTAAGAATAAATATTTTTCAACCTTACACGTTTAGCATAAGATTACCCTTTTAACGTTTTTTTTTAATTTACATTATGATCAGCTTGGAAAATAAACACTTTGGAGACGAATGGTATACAGCTTATTCACGTTTTAAAATGTGATTCCGCTATTTTTTCTATTCATAATATTTATCATTTTTTTACGTTTTCACATTTTTAAAATGTGATTTCACTATGTACAACTAGCATGTTTAAAATATAAGTAGAAAAACCAAAACGTGATTAATCTGATAAAACTAGCTTCTCTGCGGAATATTTCGCCAAAACTTTTTTATGTTAAGTTGTTTTCGCTAGCAAATTTTTACTTGTTTTTTTTTATTCCGCTATAAATATGGTATGAGTTGGATCAGCTCATAATAACTAATAACATTGTGATGCCTTTACCTGGGTTCAGTGGTTACCACCTTTGTTGGCCAAGCTCACTTACCTGGTTCGAACCCGAGGTGATGTCCTTTTCAGTGAACTACTAAGCTGACGACAAAAAAAAAACTAATAACATTGTGATTATAGGATTAGTTCATTCTTGAAAAAGTTGGTAATCTTATATTATTTTCTTTGATAACATACTATATATAGGGTCCGAATGGTGACCGCGGTTTTAAGAGTGTGGGAAAAGCGGATTTAAAATGCGGTGCGGTTCAACTGTGGTATGTGCGGAATGCGGGACAAGTGCGGTTAGTGTAAAAAACGCAGAACAAAATAATGTTTGATTGGTGAAAACAGTGCGGAATAAATGTGTTGATTGGTGAAAAGGAAACAAGCAAAACATAAATAACGTAAAAAAAATATTGGTACACTAGTAAACTTAAATGAATTAAAATTATTTAATTTATGTCACAAAATTTTTTAAATAAATTTTTTTGAATTTTTTTTTGATAAATTTCAAATACATAAATAAAATTTTAAATAAAATAAAACGTTAAATTATATGAAACTAAGTATGATACAACATTAAAATTACTAATGATACAATAACATTTTTAATATATTATTTGGTAAACAAATAGTATAAATTTATAGAAATAAATATATAACTTAAATGAATTACAGATATTAATATAAATTTTAATAATTGCATATTTTTTAGTTATTTAATATAACTTAAATGAATTATTGTTATTCGTGTATACTTTCGAATTTTTCGGATAATATTGATTAGCTTTTTTTGTTATTTTCGACTTTCATGAATTTTTTAAATATTTCTGGTAATTTTTCATATTTTAAAATATTTTTGATTATTTTTAGATACCCAGAATAATGCATATTTTTATAAAAGTATGTTATTATAATAAACTCCCTCTTTATATTATCATATCAACTGTTTATAGTATTTTACTAATAAAAATATATAAAAGAAACAAACGAAAATTATTACATTTTTATTTGACAAAAAATCTATTATATTTTTGTCATGCGGATTTCGTTTTGGACTGCTGGTAAATAGAAGTATGGTTTTTTCTGGTGCGGTATTTGATGAAAATACTGCATAGAAAACCGCGATCAGATTTTTTTTTACTTTGTAAAATACGCACATTGGTAGAAAAAATTGTGATTGGTGACATAAAAGTGGATTTTAAAATCCACACTCGAAATCTGCACAGCTTGGTGTTCCCAATCATAACCATAGTATGAGTTTCAAAACTATTGTACCGTACGTGATCCAAACATGCAATTTTTTTAAAATATACAAAAGTGTTTTCTTATGTGAAATTATATCATTAGTGTGTAAGTAAAACCCAAAGAAAATTGTAAAAAAAAAAGAATTAAATGCTTCTTTTATTAGATAGCAACGGAGCCTTCGTAAATGGTTGAAAGTTTGAGCCTAAAAGATCGAACCGCCAATTTTGCTCGCTTCGACGTATATCTTCTCAAATTACGTACCGAACCGGACCGGTTATAACCACTCGATGGTTTAAACGTCGCCGTTTTACTCATCAACGGCTTCCCTTTCCCAACCGTCGTCTCGCTTACTTTCCCGTTAACAATTGCGGCGGAATCGTTAACCTGAGTCATCATCATCACCGGCGAGATTCTCACTCTCTTCCGCCTCCGAGATTCTTTCTTCCCCGCGGAGTTTTTTATAGCGACGCTTGCTTTCACGGCGAGAGCCGCCATATCCGACGCCGTTAAACGGTTCTGTCGCTTAGAGATCGGGAGGACGAAGTAGATCTGATCCGCCTGAAGCGGCTTCTCCGATTCAATCGCCGGGATGAAATCGTCGTAGTAGAGAGAATCGGAATCGCATATGAAATAAGAAGAAGGTCTTGAGGAAGAAGAGGAAGATGAAGCTGCCGCCGATTCAGCTTCCAAAACCTGAGACGCTAACACCGGAACATTGTATTCCCGGAGATCGCCGTTAACCGTCACGATTTTCACCGTCGGCGAGGAATCTGAGTTTCTCCGATTAAACGACACACAGATTCCCATTTCGAATGTTCCAGAAGAAAATTTCAAAATCGATAGAGAGAGAGAGAAAGAGATTACGAATATCGATACGACGAGTCGGTTAGGGTAGGCCTATATATAGAAGAAGATGACGTCAGCATAATACTAAACCGGTTAATAGAAATCTGAATTACTCAACCGGTTAACAGTTCAAACCGGGAGCTGACACGAAGGTCCCTTTGTCACAGTCACTAGCTTTGTAAGTTGTCTGTCAATTAGTAGATTCTTGTCACGCATAGTAAAACGACATCGATCTTTTTTTTAGAACAACTAATTATCTTTTTCATGATTTAATTACCCCAAATTATTTGTTTTTTTTCTATAACGGATCAGTGATAATGTTAGATATATGGAATCAAATATTTTCAATTTTAGGATATCTGGATCTAGAAATAAAAACTTTTGGATATTCGGATTCCATATACTCTTTCTAAAATTAGGTTATTTACAAAATATTCAGATTTGGATCCATATCTATTTTAGGAAAAAATATTTAAAATCAAAATACATCTAATTTACGAATATATACTGAAATTTAATAAATAAAATTATATATATTTTAAATTTTTAACTAAAACTCGTATAATGTTTATATTCCTTTATAATTTACAAAAAAGGCCTTTCTTTGGTAATCAAAGGAGGAAAAGTTAGAATCCACACATAAACTTTTCACAATTTTTGTTGAATTGTATGGCTTTAAAGTGCATGTATTATCTAGATCTTTTTCGACAATATTATCTAAATCTTTCAAATTTTATAACTGCGATCAAATTTGAATATCGAATATTTTTCAACCCTTATTTTATTAGTGATATTTGGATAATAAAATTACGTGAATTTAATACTGCATATTTGATGAATAACGAAATACTTAACTGATTAATTGTGTGTTGTACAAATGTCAGAAACTAAAATAAATCTACAAAGTCTGAAAGCTATAGCATGACGTAGCACGCGCCTGACGACTCCAAGTCGTAAGTCGTAACAAGTGGCTTAAAAAAACTCCGAACATTGCAACTTGTATTTGACTATAACGATATATTTAACTACACATCATATTTTATTTTGGTTTTATTCGTTGAAAAAGAGTATTGTAACTTTTCTAGTTTCATGCACGTACGAAGTCAAACACCATCATTACAAAACCATGGTTACCACGTTTTGTCGTAGTTTATTAAGTTAATACAATTAGTGAGAAATGAGAATAAACTATATATAACTTATATTAATACGGTTTTACTAGTATGGCTTTTAGAAGTTCTACTTCTAACCCAAATCGTTTTCTACATTAGTCAAATTAAAATTTTCATACAGCTGTAGTTTAGTATTTTTCTCATTTTCATTAATCATAAGCATGAGTAGACTCATGACACAACTTGCAGAAAATCGTACTTTGTGTTATGTGTTTTGGTCAACATGGTTTATGGTTAACTTGCTTAAAATCTCCATTGGGCTGAGTAATTCAACCAGATATGTAGTAGATCGCAAGCCGTGCAAAAACTAACGTGTTCACACGATGATTTATACATGATACTTAGTAGTATATAAGGGATATGAACCAATTTATTTATCGTCAATTGGTTTTAAGTTGGAAGCCTCTGAAACTTAACATGATATCATGGATTAGATCCATACAATTCATCCCAATCCAATTGACCCGACCCAAAGTTGGTCCACTTGATCGTTGTCCGAAAATACCGAAATATATGACCAAAAGAGCGTCATTTCGAGGGGGCATATTAGAGATAATTATCTCACATCGGAAGTTGAAAGGGATCTTTAGCAGTATATAAAAGACATGAGTCAATCCATTTATCGTCAATTGATTTTAAATTGGAAGCCCAAAAAACTTAACATCTAATTTGTCAATTGAATTTTATGTACTTTATTTTTGTAGTGCAATTAAACATTTAATGTTTGGTATACAATTTCTGAATGTGACGACCGAGTATCCATATATAGAAATGCCAAACTTCAAAGTTTGGAGTTGAAATTTACATATAAGGTCAAACAAAATATCACACACCCTACGGACTACGCTACCACCAAACTTTTTCTTTTTGGTATACATATAACGCGCTACAATAACATTATTTCAATCTATAAATCTAGTATTTTTGCTAGGCATATTTTACAATAAAGTTACTCTCTTATTTTTTAAGAATCACCTATTCTTTAAGATTTGATATATTCGTTACCATATGTATGCTGTTTTGGTTCCAAATCGGTTTTTTCTAGTGAATAGTTCGTTACTAGTTTAATGAAACGAGTTTCGCCGAAAAAAATGTATGATGTTATCTAGTTACGGTCATAGATATTTTGTTTTGTCGGTTGGATTTGGTCACATATAGTTTGATTATGTAAATAATATTGAGATTTAATTCAATAAGTATGGATTTATCATTAATCATACTTATTAGAATTAATATAACAACAAAATCTATAAGAAGAATGAGAGCCTTATTGTTGGTACTAAAGCAAATGAGCAATTGGGAAAAGAGTGTCATCATGGCTACAGTGTCATCATGGCTACATTAAGGAAGCTATTGGGAAAAGAGTGTCATCATGGCTACAGTGTCATCATGGCTACATTAAGAAAGCTAAAAGAAAGAGTTGTCACTATCCTCCCACTTAGCCGTTGGTATAGTTCAAAAGAGTGTCATCATGCTCATTAATTGTATTGTACTTCTTTGACTCTACATTAGTTTTAGTCTCTTTGTTATTTTTAAAAATGTAGTAGATCTCTATATAAAAACCACAGTGTTGTAACAAAGAAAAGATAATGGAATGAACTAAATTCTTCCTTGTTCTTAATCCTCTCTCTCTCTCTCTCTTTCTCAACATTCTTCATTATCAATCTCATAATCTCATAATCTCACTAATCTAACATGGTATCAGAGTTAGTTTATCAAATCCTATGTTCCTTTTCTTGATTCTAAGTCTTTAATCTTCCTTTCTATTCTCTCATCCTCGGTCCTTCTTTAATCTCTACCAAACTCTTCTTGAAATCTCTTCTAATCTCATACTTTTGATTCAAAATGGAAGACAACAAGCTTGTGATCTCGGTGACCCTCAAGGGTCCAAACTACTTACTTTGGTCTAGGCTAATAAAAGTCGCATTAGGAGGAAGATGTCTTTGGCGACATGTTGAAGAATATGAAGCTCCAAAGAGTACTACTCAAGATGAAAAAGGCAATGAACTTGCCATTGTGGACTCGGAAAAATGGAGTCAAGAAAATCAGTTGGTGTTATCATTTCTCCAAAGCTCGCTAGATACACCAATCCTTGAAGCGTATTCCTATTGTGAGAATGCAAAGGAGTTGTGGGATACACTCAAGAAAGTCTTTGGAAACCTCTCAAACATAAACCGAATCTTCGAAGTAAAGAGGGCTATTAACGAGTTAAGCCAAGAAGGAATGTCTTTCAAC